>JAJIBD010013335.1:0-27928 GCA_021461705.1 Cryptotis parvus | reverse complement strand
AAAAGAAGATTATAATAGGGTAATATTTGCTGGGATTCAGTCTGTGCTTCATATTGTTTATGTTTAGCTTTTTGGGTCACACCCAGCGATGCTTAGGGGTTACTCTGGCTCTGCACTCAGGAATTACTCCTGGTGGTGCTCAGGGGACCATATGGGATGCCGGGATCGAATCTGGGTGGGCTGCGCGCAAGGCAAACGCCCTCCCTGTTGGGCCATGGCTCCAGCCCCCGACATGCTTTTCTTCTTCTTCTTTTTTTTTTTTGCTTTTTGGGGTCACACCCGGCAATGCTCAGGGGTTTCTCCTGGCTCTGCACTCAGGAACCACTCCTGGCGGTGCTCGGGGACCATATGGGATGCCGGGATCGAACCCGGGCCGGCATGGGTCGGCTGCGCGCAAGGCAAACACCCTATCCGCTGGGCTATCTCTCCCGCCCTGACATGCTTTTCTTAAAGGGACACTTATGCCTGAGTCTAACCCCTGGCAGGTGGGGAAATAGAGAATCAATGTTAGCTGTGACTTCTGATTTTCAGGAGATTTTAGAAATTATTCTGAATGGGATGTGTTCTTGCCTTGCACACAGCCGTCCCTGGGTTTAAGCGGGTCAACACCCCATAGGGTCACCCAAGCACCACCAGGAATGACCCAATCACAGAGCAAGCTTTGAGCACAGAGGATGTGGCCCCAAAAGAAAATGCAAAAAAGGGGCCGGAGCGATAGCCCAGAGAGTAGGGCGTTTGCCTTGCACGCAGCCGACCTGGGTTTGATCCCCGCATCCCATATGGTCCCCCGAGCACCGCCAGGAGTAATTCCTGAGTGCAGAGCCAGGTGTAACCCCTGAGCATCGCGGGTGTGACCCAAAAAGCAAAAAAAAAAAAAAAAAAAAAAAGGAATGCTATAAATGTCTCATTATTCGTTCAGAATATTTTTTGTTGGAGCTGGGTCACTGGCTCAAAATTCGGGAGCACATGCCTTGTGTTCTGAGGTCCTGGCTGGGCGCGGCTGGCTGTGTCCCTGGGGCCTCTGGAAAACGGCACCCCCACATTTATCGTACCGCCCGGATCACTGCCCCCCGCATTTGTTGCGCTGCTCAAATCCGTTTGCAGGAAGTGTGGCTCCATGTTAGCCTTAAGCAGGCGCCAGATCTCCGTGGACCCTGCGGCAGGAGAGTCCAGCTCACTGGCCACGTCCGGTTCCCACGGGCTTCCCAACACCAGCTAGGAATAGAGCCCTGTCAGGAAGCGGCGGCCTTAGCAGAAGGTTCCAGAGCATCCTCATAAATTCAAGGAAGTCAGCCAAGGAGGAGCCCTGGGGAGCCAGGAGCCCGCAGGGAGCGTTCCTGGGCGGGACAGGCTGCAGGCTGGTTCTCAAAGGACTCCGTCCTGTGACTGAAGCCAAAGAGGCAGCCAGCCCCAAATAAAAAACACACACTCACTGTCCCCGTGTGTCCAGAACCTTTTCCCACGAAGTCCCAGGGCAGCCGGAAGGGCAGCTGGTCATGGGAACGGCCCGAGCCCCTTCCCCCACGGACACTCCGTCCGGCTCCATTTACTGCAGCGGGTCACCCCTTACTATTCCCAGGAAGGAAATCGTGAACAATGAGGCCTCGTCAGAGAGTGGCCCCGGCTGGCCAGGACTCCTGCTCCCACTGAGAGTGGCCGCCACTGGTCAGGACTCCTGCTTCCCTCCCCCTGCACCCACTGCTTGTGGCCCCAAGGTCTGGCCCCCTCAGCACGTCCTCCCAGCAAGGCTAACACGACACACTCTGCTTTCCTCGGCGGCCCTTGGCCCACTGGTGGTGCCCAAACTTCTACGCCCCATCTGGATGTGATGTCCAGGAAGATGGGCAGATCTAAGCCTTTTCATGTGAGTTTTGTTGGGGCCAGGCCTGTGGAGCTCAGGGCTTACTCCAGGCTCAGGGACGGAACCTGAGTCGCCGCCTACAGCACGTGCCTCCTGCTGTGACTGCGCCTCACAGGGAGGATGACTGCAGTTAAAGGCTCACTTTTCCCTGAGCTTTTTCTCCGGAGGCCAAAGGGATCCTGGGAGTGGGGAATGGAGTGTTTTGGGCTAGGCCAGGGCTGCGCCTCCGGGCTGCGGGACCCTCTGGGAAGCACAGAGCACAGTCCTGGTCATTTCCCTCTCGGGGCTGTGGTGCCCGGGAACTACCACGCTGGAGTTTCCTGCTGCTCCGACCCTGCTGGCCTGACCCCGGGCTGTCTCTCACTCTGGGCTCTTGTGCTCTGAGCCTTCCTGTCCACAGGCACTGCCGGGTCCTGCAGTGGCCACCCCAGAAGTCTCCCCCTCCCATCCTGGCTGGGCTGGGGGGAAGAAGGCCCTCGGACCTGTCCCTGGACCCGCCCTCGGAGCCTAGCCACAGCCCTTGTGCCCCAGCCAGGGCAGCCCTGAAGCCCAGCCTCTCCCGACACTCGCTGAAGCCCCCAGGTTGGTCCATGCCCTTGTGTCGCTTGGAAACCTGCATAGGCCACTTGGTCACCTACAGGGTCTTCCAGCGGAATGGGTGCTTAGGAGTCCTTCTTCCAGCCTCAGCCAAGGGAGGCTGAGGCACAAACCAAGATCGACACCAGCAGGAGGGACACTGGGCACCCTCAGCTCTCCTGGTTTATACTGTGTCTTTTTGGTTTGGGACCAAACCCAACTGTGCTCAGGGCTTAATCCCGGCCCGTGATCACTCCTGGCGGGCTTGGGGGAACTGTACGCGGTGCTGGGGATCCAACCCAGGTCAGTTACCTACAAAGCAAGTGTGACTAACCCCGGTGACACCTCTCCTCGCCTCCCATGTTCCCGCCACCCCCCACTCCGAGAAGCTATCCTAGAATTTTGTCACAGCAAAACATGACATCAGGCTCGCACTGGAGGCGCCTACTGGCACAGACGAACATGCAGGTGGGACTCGGGCGCGGGGGGCTCTGTGCTGGGCCCACGGTCTCTGCACCCCCATTTACCTGCTCATCTGAGGAGGGTCCTTTGGGCTGATTCCAGCAGGGGCTGTCACCAGGAAAGCCACAGTGAGCACCATGCAGATTTCCTGTAAGCAGAAGTTTGTATTTCTCTGGGCACAGTGCCCGAGAGACCAGTTCTGGGGACGTGGCGTGTGCTAAGGCATCGTCCAACTGTTTTCTAGAGTGACTGTGTCCTTCTTGGGGAAGGAGTGTTCACCGTTAGTGCGCAGGGCTTCTCGGCAGCCTCCCTCGGACCAAGCACTCAGCTAGACTGTGACGCAACTGTCTCTTCCCTTCTGATCTCCGCGAGGTCACTTCCCCGGTTGGTGGCTGAATATTGGACCAGCAGATTGCTGGGATTCAACTCAGGGTTGAATCCAGGAGTGGGCTGTGAGGTGGCCTGCGGTGTCCCATGAGCCTGGGGCCAGGCCTGCAGTGACCTGGTCCTGAAACCGCCCTCTGGGCTACTGAACGGTGAAAAGAATCCGCTGGGACGGTGATCAGATCCATGGAAATCTGCTTCACGTGACCTGGGCCCCACCTGGCCTTGGCCTGAGACAGGTCCGCAAATAGCAGAGATGCTCTCAGCGGACAGGGGGTTCTGGTCCAAGGAGACCAGTGTGGGGATGGTGCTAAATCGTGCGAGGGGCTTACATTTCCCACTGTCTCTTTACAGTAAAACATCCAGGGCTGGGCCGAGTGACAGCACAGCGGAGGGCGTTTGCCTTGCACGCAGCCGACCCAGGTTTGATCCCCAGCATCCCACATGATCCCCCGAGCACCGCCAGGAGTAATTCCTGAGTGCAGAGCCAGGAGAAACCCCTGAGTATCGCTGGGTGTAACCCAAAAAGAAAAAAAAAGCCTCAAAAAAAAAAAAACACCCATCCAGGGCTAACAAATGATTTAAGAGCCACTCAGACAAGGAATAAAGGCGAGATTCGGATGCGTCGATACGCAGAAAACGAGTTGCAGTCCAACACCCGTGCTGGGTCAGCCCTCTCCACCAGGCCACGGTCCCGGCCCGCGGCGGCTGGAAGCTGCTCCAGAGCCCGCCCCTCCCCCGCCCGGCCGGCCCGCGCGCGCCTGCGCAGAGGGGCGGCGCTGCGCCCTTTGTTGTGGGCCCAGTTTCCCAGGACACCGCGCGGCGGGGCGGGGCTATGCAGATGAGCGGCGGGGGCGGGCCGAGGCGGCGGCGGCCGGGCAGGGTCAGTTGGAGGCAGGCGCTCGCCGAGGCAGGAGCTGGGCGCTGGGCCCGAGGCCTGACAGGGACGAGCCCGCAGAGACCGGCCCCGCGCGCGCGACCCTGCGCCCACCCACTCGCCCACCCACCCGCTCCCGCGCCGCTCCTCCCACCCTGAGCAGAGCCGTCGACGATGATAAACACCCAGGACAGGTAACGGCCCGGCCGCCTCCCCCGCCCCCATCTCGCCCGCCGCCGCCGCGTCCCCGGAGGGCCCCGTCCAGCCCGCCCCGAGGGTCCCGCCCGGCTCCCGGCGCCCCTGCTCCCGGCCCCGGCGCCGTCCGGCCGCCGCGACCCCCGTGGGCCGCCCTGGCCCATCCCCGTGGGCCGCGCCTCCCCGGGCCCCGCGGCCCGCCCCGACCTTCCAGGCGCCCGTCACGTCGCGGAGCCGGGGGCCGTCGCCCCCGACCCTTCCTGTTCCCGTTGAGTCCCTGCGGCCCGCCCTCGCCCCCGCCCCCCCGCCCGGCCCGGCCCGCGGGTCTGGCCGCCCCTCCCCACCCCCGAGCGTTCGGTCCCGCGGCCCCGCGCAGCCCCCCGGCGCTCCCGGCTGCAACTTTCTTCCTCGCACTCGCCCGGCGGGACCCGCCCCCGCCCCGCGGCCCCTGCCGGACGCCCACCCGCCCCGGCCCCCTGCCCGGCCCCCTCCCGCAGGGCCGCACCCCGGCTCTGCCCCTCGGGCCCCTCCTCCAGCCGCGGTCCGTGTCCCCGCGCCCCCCGCTCTGCGCCCGCTCCAACAGTCGCTCCCCGAAACTTGCTTCGCGACCCCGCGTCCAGCCCGGCGCTAACTGTCCTGCTTCTTCCTCCAGACTTGTTGCTGCCCCGCGGCCGGCCCTTGGCCGCCCGCACACCCTTGGCTGCCCAGAGGGAGGCGGGCGCCTCTCGGGTCCTCCAGACCCGGTGCTCCGTCGGCAGGACCCTCGCGTTGGGGCACCGGCACCCGTGCCCCACCTCCAGGGGCCCGGCATGGGCCTGGGCAGGGTTCTGCTTATTAGTAGCGTTTTTCTATATTTTTTGGTATGTGTGGTGCCAGGGATGGAGCCCGAACCTCACGAGCCAAGCCAGCCCTCAACCACACCGAGTGTCCGGGCTGTCCTGCCTGTGCTCAGGAGTGACCCCCGGCCATGCTGGGGGCTGGTGGCGACTGCCGGCGTCCTGCTTGGGCTCACTCTGGCTCTGGGTTTCATCTCCCCCAGGGGATCTGTCTTTCTCTGTAGTGGCAGCCCTTTCCCTGCTCTAAAGGGACTTCTTGGCTAATAACACTGTCCAGTAATACCCACGGTCCCCTCAGGAGCCCAGCCACTTCCCGGCACTTTCCTGAGCCTCAGGGACCCTTCTCTTCCCTGCCTGCGGGAGGAAAATGCACCAGTTTCCCCTCAGCCCCTGTCTGTGGTTTTGTTGACTTTCTCCAGGACTCGCCGGCTCCCTGACCCCACGTTCTCTAGCCGGCCCTCTGGAGCTAAGGCCCTGGGGTGGTGGATCTTGGGTGCAACTGAGGGCAGGTGTGGGAGGGAGGAGGCCTGGGGGACCCGGGAAGGGGCCCATCTGGTGGAATTTCTGCCCTCCTGCAGCAGGCTGGACATCAGGCTTAGGTGCTCTCTGGGTCCTCCGCCCTGACCGCGGTCGAGCCTCTGGGACCACCAGCACAGCAGGGCCTTCAGGCCTGGAGTTGTTCGACTTTGCTGGGTCCCGCTTCTTCCAGCTGAGTGACGGAACAGGCTTGTGTTTTCCACAGCCCTAGTGGGCAGGTGATCCCAGGCTTGGCTGGCCTGGCAGGTGGGGGAGGAGTCTTGGAGGTGCTGCCAGTTGGGCCTGGGGTGGGGTGGGGTGTGCGGTGTCCGGTTTCCCAGTTAGAGGATCCTCTTCCTCCGGAAGGAATCCTGGGAGCGCTGGATCAGGCCTTGCTAGGAGCGGGTGTTCTTTCTAGGTGGTGCTGTTGAGGGCTGGGTTCTGGCTTCTCTTGCCCAGGCAGGTGCTGGAGAAGTCAGGGCAGGTGATGGGAAACAGACTCTCCTGCAGCTGTTTGCGGGAGGGAGACGAGGCGCCAGACCCCAGGTGCTTAGGCTTCATGGCCTTCTTGTCCCAGGATTTGCCGGGGCCTGGTGCTGCCGCATCCTGGAGGCTGCTCTCGGCCATGAGGCTCGCAGGGAGGGCTGGGAGCACGGGGAGTGAGAGCAGAGGCCAGAGCTAGGAACCCCCACCTGGGCCTAGGCTCGGGAAAGCGACCTGCAGGGATAGTAGTGATTTTCCATCCTGCAAGATGTCCAGATTTAGTCCCAGAGCTGCTCAGAAACAAAAGGGGAGTGAGGAGGTGGGTTACAGGGACGGTGCGTATATGTGTGTCTAGGAGAAAAGTGTTGATGCAAGTTGGCACTGTGGATTTGGTAGCCTGACTGAAATAAAGCCGACCAGAAGGGCCCAGTGGGCGAGCAGGGATTTTGTTGCTTGAAACAAACACAACAGGCAGTTTCCCCATTAGCAGAAGCAAGTGCTTTGTGGAAGATTAGATTTCCTGGGCCTTTAACGATGAAACCACTCTCCTGGGAGGAGAGGCCGGAGCTGACCGGTGGTAAGACCGAGGTTTCCTGCGTGGGTTCTCCCGGCTCCCAGCCACCTGTGGCTGCTGTGGTTGAATCTGCTTGGTTGGAGGATGCAGCGACATCAGCTGTGTAGTGAGCCAGGCTGACCTAAGGCGCAGCCATGTTGGCGCCCGGTGTGTGCGTTTCTTGGGGAGAATCACCCGGAGCCCAGAGCGGTGTTGAGGCTGATTCAGGCGGTGACGTCATCTCTGGGATATCGCCGCGCCAGCCTCCCGGGATGAGGTGCTCTGCTGGCCTCTGACCAGGTCCTCCTGGACGTCTGGCTCGGCTCGCCTTGCTGCCTGTTGCCTTGCATCGCGTGTGGCGGCAGCCCTGATTGGGTCCCCGCAGGGTGGACTCCTCAGGGACAGGGGCGTGAAGGCAGGGCACTCTTGGGAGCGGGCTGGGACGCCGGCTCAGGCGAGGAGCAACAGGCAGTTGCTTTCCTCCCTGTTGGATCCTGGGCACCGCATTGAAAGGAAGTACGAGGAAGGGTCAGAAGGGGCTGAACGCAGAGGTTAGAGCTGGTGCTGGGTCATTCCTAGGTCCTCTGACATGGGGACAGGTCAGGGGAATGTAGAGAAACGGTGTGGACGCCGAATAAGTCAGACCACTGTGGACGTGAAACCCTGGTCACAAATATATCGGGATATATGATTTCAGATAGTCGACAAGTAAATTACTTTAGCTTTTTTTTTTTTTGACACTTGAGGTGATACTCAGGGCTTGCCTCTGGTTCTGCACTCAGGGATCAGGCTTAGCTCTGGCTCTGCACTCAGGGATCTCTCCTAGCAGGGATCAGGCTTAGCTTTGGCTCTGCACTCAGGGATCAGGCTTAGCTCTGGCTCTGCACTCAGGGATCTCTCCTAGCAGGGGTCAGGCTTAGCTCTGGCTCTGCACTCAGGGATCTCTCCTAGCAGGGGTCAGGTTGCTGGGGGAGCGAACCTGGGGCAGCCACATTCAAGGCAAACGCACTGTCCCATGTTCTATAGCTCCAGACTTTTTCCTTTCTTTCTTTTTTGGGTCACACCTGGTGATGCTCAGGGGTTACTCCTGACTCTGCACTCAAGAATTACTCCTGGTGGTGCTCGGGAAACCCTATGGAATGCCAGGGACCGAACATGGGTCGGCCATGTGCTAGGCAAATGCCCTACCTGCTGTACTGTTGCTTTGGCCCAACTCAGACTTTTTTAAAAAAATCTTTCTTGTTTTTAGGCCACACACAGCAATGCTCAGGACTTACTCCTGGCTCAGTGCTCAGAGATCACCCTTGGTGGTGACTGGAACACTGGGATCAGAAGCCAGGCAAGGGGGGGGCCAGAACGCTAACACAGCGGGTAGGGTGTTTGCTTTGCACGCGGCTGACCCACACTGATTCTGGCATCCTGTGTGGTTCCCTGAGCATCGCTGGGTGTGGCCCAAAGAGTCAAAAACAAACAAACAGACAAAAACAGGCAGGGGCTGAGCCCTCATTTTTTGTTGTTTTTAGGGGCCATATTGCCTGGTGCTCAAGGTTAGTGTGCTGAGCACCGCAGGTGTGGCCCGGAACCTCAGTAACCACCACAGCAGGGAAACCAGCCCTGTGTGTGTGTGAGCATGTGCTCCTGTCCTGTGCACCCTGCCTGGCCCCCAATGGCTTTACATTAAATCCCTGCTCTCGTTCTATTTTCTGCCTTGGGAAAATAGAAAAATCAGAACTGACGGCCAGCTGGACGCGCTGCTCTTTGCAGGAGCTCCACTGCTTGCCCGAGAGACGGAAGGTTCCTCCTTTAAAGAGTCGGTGCCCGGAGACTTAAAATAGGATTTGAATTAGAAAATCTGATTTGCCAACAGTAGTTGCAGGATACACCTGCTGTCCTGAGCCAGTGTGTGGAACGCTCGTCTGTCAGGTCACTGCAGACTGACCGCGGCTTCCAGGTGTTCGGGGACCTGCTCCGGTCCCCAGCATGTCTGGCTGAGGACGGCTGTGACTGCCGCCGGCTCTCCCAACACCTGCACCTCACCAGCTTTTCCCTTCAAAAGCAGGAGCTGCGCAGCTGGAGTTCACTCAGGTCCGTTTGATGCCCCTTAATCAGCCTGATCTCTTCAGCCTCCAGTCAGCGGCAGCCTTTGCGGAGTCTGAGCCGCGCCTGCCTGTCGGGGAGGTGGATGTGAGGCAGGAATGAGGCACGGCCGCCCGTGAAGTCCTAGAAGCCAGCCCGGGGTCAGTGGCAGGGGGATGCAGGTTTAGAGGCCACTTTTCCCAGGCTCAGCGTCTTCCAGGACTCAGTTCCTGTTGATTGGCGGCGTCTTTCCCACAGTACCATTTTGAAGAGAGGTTGTTACTTGGCAGTGTTGTTCTTGCTTCCCCTTTTTTTCCCTTCCAGTTTTTGGGCCACCCCTGGCAGTGCTCGGGGTCACTCCGGTACCCTCTGGGATTGACCCTGGGTTGCTTTGTACAAAGACCTCTGCCCCTTCCTTGCTGTGTTTTCTTCACCACTACAGATGTCCCCACCCTTTCCCTTCTCACTTCAGAGATGAGAGTTGGGCTTTTAAAAATATAAAATCAATTTTCCATTCATTTCACCTTGCTAAAAATAGAGCATTATGATAGCTGGTGAAGGTGCTTGTAGAGTGTGAGCTATGAGGCTCACCCAGGCCTCAGCGTTTCTCCTGCAGATCTAGCTCTGGGGTGCCCAGGTCGCCCCCCCCACACACACATGCACACACGCACAGGGAGCGCTCGCTCAGAAGTGTGCGGGCGATTTGTCACATGTCACCATGTGACTCGTTACCATGGAGGAAAACTGTCATCTGGAGAGCAAGTGAAGGCCGCTTGGAGGCCTGGGGGCTTATTTATAGGAAGACAAAGGGGATTTTTGAGCTGAAGGAAAACCCACCTTGTTCTGATCTCTTTGTAAGTTGGCTCCAGGCTTGTGTGTCGTCCCCCAGCACGGAAGACAGGTTGGGTAGGAATGAGGGCGTCTAGCTGTCTGGACCACAGTCGGAGGGTTCCTCGGAAGCCGGGTAGCTGCTGACCAGGGCAGGCCTCCCCAGGGGAAGGGAGGGAGGGAGTTGCTGTGTGCGCTTGCTGGGGTCTCCAGCGTCCTCTTTCCTGCTGTCTCTGCGGTCTTGCTTGTAACACTGGCGGGATGGTCAGGCCCTTGGGGGAGATGAGGCACCCCAGAGGCTCCTCACAGCTTCTTAGCCCCAGGCAGCATTCTGGGCACTCCATCTTTCCAGGAAAGCCCCCAAGCCTAACTTTTAACTGTATTTCTGGTTTTTGGGCCATAACCAGTGGTGCTCCTGGCTTCCGGGCTCTGCTCTCAGCAGTCACTCCTGGAGGGTTCGGGAGACATGGGATGCCGGGATTGAACCGGGCTCAGTTGTGTGCGAAGTGAGCACCTTCCTCGCTGCCCTCTCTGGCCCAGAAGGGCGCCTTGGTAAGCGGCGGGGGTCCCTCAGCCCGTGACTTCCCCTCCAGCGGGGTGTCACAGCGCCCTGTGGGGCGAGGACTGGGCTGCTGGGGTGTGAAGGGCTCTGTGGCCTGGGAAGCTTCTCCTGGCTGGATGCTCCCGAGGGCCTGTGCCAGCAGGCGTTTCTGCTCTGACGTGAACAGTGGCAGCTGTGTGAGCTCCCGGCTGCTGGGAGGGGGCCGTGCGCTGACCCTGCCCCGTCTCTTGCAGCAGTATCTTGCCGTTGAGTAGCTGTCCCCAGCCCCAGTGCTGCAGGCACCTTGTTCCAGGGCCTCTGTGGTGCTCCTGATGCCCCTCACCCACTGTCGAAGATCCCCGGTGGGCGAGGGGGCGGCAGGATCCTTCTCTCTCAGCTCTCATATATAAGGTAAGGGGGACGTTGGCGGGACCCAGCAGGGTTGGGGGTCTTGGCCCTGAGAGCCCTGGGAACAGGCAGCGTGCTGGGTGGTTCTGCTTCCAAGTCTGGGGGCCACACCCAGCAATGCTCGGCTCACTGCTGGCTCTGCTCAGGGATCACCCCGAGAGAGAGGTTCTGGGGAACCCTGGGGGACCCTGGGGATTGGACCCAGGTCGGCCGCGTGTCAGGCAAGTCAAATCGCTTGTCCGCCTTGTGGGCACCTTAACCAGCTCCTGGGTGGTGAGGCAGTAAGCACTCCTCCCCGCCCCAGGACGAGAAGCTCACTGTGACCCAGGACCCCCCTGGGAGTGATGGGAGACCTCACATTGTCCACTTCCGGTATGAGGTCAGCGAGGTGAAGGCCTCTTCCTGGGATGCAGTCCTGTCCAGCCAGAACCTGTTTGTAGAAATCCCAGATGGATTATTAGCTGATGGGAGCAAAGAAGGGTAAGGAGCAGGGGAGGGAAGGTTCCAGGAGGGTAGAGGGCAGGGCGGTGGTCTGCACTGCATGTTGCATCGTCACGTGGCACCGTGCTGCGGTCCCTTTGCCCTGGTGGGCATGAAATCCTTGAGCCAGCACAGTGCGCTCGGTGCCGCCCCTTGACACCCTTGTAGGCAGTTCCAGGGCCAGAGCCCTTCGGGTGGGCGGTCATTCTCGGCCGGCAGCGATGCTCTGCGGGCTGCTGCCCAGCTACCAGTGTCTGAACCGAATCCGTTGTTTCAAGCAAAGCAGCCTGATTCCAGAGAGAGAGAATTCAGAAACATTTTTGAGATCTTGGCGTTTTTATTCGGATTCACAGTCCCAAGATGTTTGGAGCTGGCACCTTGCCCTGGGAGCATCTTCCCTATTTTTTTCTTTTTTGGGTCACACCTGGCAATGCCCAGGGGTCACTCCTGGCTTTGCACTCAGGAACTACTCCTGGCGTGCTCGGGGACCGTATGGGATGCCGGGATCGAACCCGGCTAGCGTGCAAGGCAAACGCCCTCACCGTTTGTAGGCTGGCTTTGAGCCCCAGATAAGCCTCTAGCGTGGCTTGGGTCCTGCTCAGGTGGGAGGGGCCTGAATCGTCCCTTTGCCTCTTGCAGATTGTTAGCACTGCTAGAGTTTGCTGAAGAGAAGATGAAAGTAGACTATGTCTTCATCTGCTTCAGGAAAGGCCGGGAAGACAGAGGTGAGGACAGCGGGTCCGCGTTGCCCGCCCTGCCAGCTGGAGCCAGGTCTGCTGTACAAGGCTGAAGGCAGCGGGCGGGCACCGATTGTTTCCTGAAGCCTAGTAGGCATTCCCACAGCCATGTCAGACGTGCTCTCACCATGGTTTTCCTTTTGCAGCTCCACTTCTGAAGACCTTCAGCTTCTTGGGCTTTGAGATTGTGCATCCGGGCCATCCCTGTGTCCCCTCTCGGCCAGACGTGATGTTCATGGTGTACCCCCTGGAGCAGCACTTGTCCGATGAGGACTAGTGGTAATAGAGGATGCCTCGCCCGAGAGCCACAGTGAGGGCAGAGGGGGAGCCAGGCAGCCCTGGGACAGACGGGGGCTCCTTGCTGTGGAGGGCAGGGCGCTGAGGGGCTCAGGGTGAGGTTAGCCTGTTACGTTCTCGGAGTTGACGCCGTTGAAATTGTTTTCCATAAAGAACAGTATAAACATTATTCACATGTAATCACCAATAGTAAACGAAGATGTTTCTGAACTGGCATTAGAAGCTTCTTACCTGCGCTGTCATGTGCTGTCTAGCGTGGGAGGACTGTTGGGGCCGGGCAGTGCCCCCGCTGCTGGGCTCTTTCGGTTCTTGAGACCCGTGTGTTTTCTTTCCTTGCTTCTTTTCGGGCCCTGGATAGTGTCGAGGGCTCTCAGACACGCCACACCTGGCCCCTCTGTGTGCTTCCGTCTGGCCCCCGGAAAGCCAGCTGACCCCTCCTTTACAGCTTAGTGTTTATTGGCTTACTCTGTTTCATGTTATCAGTGCATTTTAAATAGGGGACACTGAAGGTCACCCCCACCCCCAGGGCTTTTTGGGGGGTGCCTGGGCCTTTAAACACTAGCCAAACTCCAGTTACCAGACACGTCACGGCCTCTTGCTACAGGCCCAGGCCCCAGGTCTCCTGCCCGGGGTCACAGAGGTCAGAGGAAGAGGAGCAGCAGCCCGGGCCGCGGGAGCCTGGTGGCCTCTCCAGGCTTCGTGGCACACTTGCAGCCACACCCGGTCCGAGGAGCAGTGCCTGAGGCTGCTCTCCAGGGCCCAGGGACACAGGAGTGGCCTGTCCCTTTCTGTGGTCGGTGACCAGCATGCTCTAAGCAGGAGGAAAAGGGAGTGATCAAGACTGGGTGAGGGGGGTAGGGGTGCCAGGGAGGCGAATGTGTTGTGTTACTGTGTCAATAAACTGATTGAAAGTTGTGGTCGATCTGTCTATTCCCGTACCACACCGTCTTCCCTCTGCCTGTGCTGGACTACAGCCCGAGGGCCTGCATCATCGCTGGTGCGGGGCCGCGGGCTGCAACACTGTTTGCTCAGAGGTGGTTTCAGGGCGATTCAGCAAAAAGGTTTGGGAACCTTTGGTCTGAAGGCTGCGAGCTCGGACATGCGTCTGCACGCGGCTGTGGTCTCTGGGGCCTTGTTACACTAAGCTGCAGGTTGCTAGGGCCGCACTGCGGGCGCCCTGGGGACAGGCTGTGGCACACGTCAGCGCCCTCAGCCAACAGGCCACCCGTGATTCGAGCCGTGTTCATGCCGCTCCCCAGCTCTAACCTTGGAACAGGGATCATGGGTCCTACAAGGCGCGAGCCTTCCCGCCGAGGTAAGGCCACACCCTCGGCAGTCCCGGCCATTTCTCAAGGGCTTTCTGGCATTTCCCCTTTTGCTCTGCTGCTCCCAGAGCTGAGCGTGTTGGTGGGACTCGGCGTGATTTTCACCTCCAGTGCCACGAGTGGGAAAGGCCCAGGTTTGGTTTAAATGTGCGGAGGACGTTTGCCTTGCCTCAGCCCACCCTGTTCCCACCCCATCCCTGGCATCCATGTGCTCCCCCGGAGCACCACCAGGAGAGATAACTGAGCGTTTAGCCTGGTGTGTCCCAAAGACTAAGCAGGGCTTGAAGCTGTGTGCCCGCAGGCAGCAGGCGACTGACAGCAGATTCAGGTGTGAAACTCCAAACCCAGGGACCGCCCACACTCCAGTGGCAAAACCCGGGCCTTCTGGCCCGAGTCCCATCTGCCACCTCTGGCAGACCTTGGTCAGTAACAGTCGAGTTGGGAGGCACCGAAGACCTTTGCTAGACAGGACACTGCAAGGAGAGAAATGAAGGCTCCAAAACTTGTGCTCCAGTGGAAACAGCCAGTTAGAAGGGGAGATACGTGAGAGGCAAACTAAGTCTAAATTTAAGAACAGGGACATTAAAAACTTTATTCAATAAATACAACAAATAATTTAAAAATATACTTCAATTCCAAAGCCAATTAAGAAAAGGAAGTAGAAAGGTTAGAGGGTGGGGGAGGAGGTCAGAAGCAGGAGGAAGGTACGGGAAGAACGTTTTTGTTAAGGTGGAATCAAATGGACCACCAGATGCCTTCAACCCAGAAACCCTTAGCCCTGACTGGGTGGGTGGGAGAGCCCTCAGGAGCCCACCAGTCTGGAATGATTCTCCGAGCTCTGGGTTTCAAGTGCTCTGAGCTGGAACCAGGGCGGGAGTGCAGGGAGGGGGCATGTCCCCCCACTTGTTGCTAGGAATCACCAATTCTAAGTCCCAGGCAGTTGAGGATGCAAACTCTCGGGCAGAGAGATCGCAGCTGCATAGTTTCACAGGTGTGTCCAAAGCCACTTCGGTGAATGAGCTAAGGGAGAAGAGAAGAGAGCCAGGCTTGGCTGCAGGGACGCCAGTGCCCAGACATGCAGCTTGCCACGACCAGGGCTGGCCCGGAGCAGCCTGGGCAGATGAGGAAGACTGGGGAGGGGGAGGAAGGAAGGAAGGAGGCGGCTCAGCAGCGACTCCAGGAGAAATAACCAGCAGCCCTCACAGATTTGTGATTGTCTCTTAAAAAGATTTATTTTCTCTTCTTGCCTGAATGTACAAAGGCAAAAAGAGTACAGTTTGTATATATATATATATATATGTATTTATATATATATATAAAAAAACAAGGAACTCGTAATGTACACTTTACAGAAGGGAAGAATCAGGAAGACTGAAATCAAATGCAACAGAGCAACGCCAATGGAACAAAAGCTATGAACAGTAACACGCCCCTCCAGCCCGGCTCCAGCTCGCCCAACCTGCCCCAAAGGGGCTGAGCACCAAGGCAAGCAGGTGGGCTGGAGCAAGGGGCTTGGGGAAGGAGCCTAGGAGGGCCTGTGGCAGAGGGTGCTGGGAAGCTCCCTGGGGTGCCCGAGTGAGAAAGCGAATAACGAAGGCCCAGAATCACGGCCGACTAGCTGCCCGGCTGGGTCGGGGGGGATCAGACTGGACAGTAGGGTGGGTGCAGGGGGAGGAAGTGACACGGTGACCTCCAAGCCCGCAGAGACTTTAGCCCTTCTGTGGAGCCCAGCCCGCTGCCCTGCCCTGCCCTGCCGCAGCTTCAAGAACCACCTTTCACTTCCCAGGGTGCCCTGGCCCCATCTTGAGGAGGGTGGACAGAGAAGGCCTGAGGGGGAGAGTGCCTGAGCGTCTGAGGGCCTGGGGGTCTTCCCCAGGGGGCCTTCTCTGGAGCTCAGGGGCAGGCCGGGAGGGGCTCAGAGCCGGGGCCTGGTGGTCTGGGCCCGACTCTCCCACACTGCGGTGGGGGGTGGGGGTCTCCTTGGACCAGGTCACAGGCCCCATGCCTGGAGTCCTGCGCTCTCTGGAAAGGACAGTGAGTCCTTTCAGTGCCTGCAAGCCAGGCCGCTGTCTCACGGCTCCTGGCCCAAGTGAGCCAAGCTCCCAGAACGTTTTCTTCAGGAAATATCAAAGGGCTGGACCCTGGGCCATTTGGGCATGGCTGCCCCATCCCCAAAGTGGAGCAGGTGGGAGGGAAGCAGACGGCTCGGCCAGGCCAGCATCTTTACAGTATGTACAGAGCGGCGCGCCACGGGCAGGCAACTCAAAGCTAGTTAAGAACAACAGGGACAGAGCCAGGCGGGCTCCCAGGAGCCTGGCGTGCCACAACCAGGCTGAAATTTGGTTGCCCTGACTCAGGTGGCCCACGCTGTCTACACTGACCACGTCCATGCTGCTTGGGAGCCTGCCTCCACACAGCTAGGGCAGAGGGGCCAGGAGGGCGCAGAACCCAAGCTGGTCAAAAGGATGTGGGGACGCCACGGCGCCAGGCAGCTGCTCTGTGGGGCCCAGTTCCTGCGCCAGCCCCAGTGCTCATCTCTGGCATCCAGCGAAGGTCAAGCCAAGACATGGGAGGAGGACAGAGGTCAAGAGCCCGGGTGCAGAGAGCTGTGGCGCCTGCCGAAACCTGACACTCGGAGAGCTTGGGATGGGAGGGCGGAGAGCAGCCCCCAGGGTGAAGGATCACAGACCCCCAGGCGTGGCTCCCAGAGAAGCAGCTCACAGGGCGGACGGCCCCGCCTGGCAGGCTCCGAGTTCCCCGCTCACCTGCCCGAAGCTCAGGAGCTGAGCAGTAGAGAGAGCCGTGTGGGGCCCCCGGGAAAGGCACCGGGAGGGGCCAGGAGCGGGAAGCAGCAGGACATGGTGGGGAGCAGGTGCTTTTCCACAGGCTCCATGGGGGCTTCAGCTCCAGCGCCCCCGCCCGGGACCCCCGCCTGACGGGCACCCAGGCCTCCTTGGGAACCTTCGGGGCACCGAGCATGCGAATATGCTCACGTCAGGGGAGAAGCCTTTGAGTCTGAAGGCCTCATTTTCACCAAGACAGAGAAAACAGCCCCCAACTTCTTTCCTGAGATTCTAATTCCTCCACGTGCGGCCAGTTCCCGGGACCTCACTGTGGACGGACGCGGATCTGGTGGTGGCTGCTGTGCTGTCTTCAGACCTGACCCAGGACTGGGCCCCGGGCACCGGCAGGGACTTGGGGATCAGAGCAGATTTGGAGGGGCTGAGGCCCTGCTGCTCTGGTGGCTCCAGAGGCCACAACACTCATGACTGTGGCCAAGAGAATAAATATTTTTGCTAAGAACCAGCTCTCCAGCTCCTGAGGAAGAGAAGAGGCGGGTCAGAGTCCAGGGCTCTGGAGGAGGCGGGAGAGGCGAGGGTCTGCCTCCGGCAAACGGGAAGAGCAACACCATTTAGCTGATGTCTAATGGCACCTCCAGCACCTCCGAGGGTGGGCCGGTCTGGGCCCGTCAAGCTGACTGTGTCTGGGCACTTGGTGGTCTGCAAGGAAACACGGACAGTGACGGGCGCTCAGGTGGCTGCCAGCAGGTGGCGCTCCAAGAACGCAGCCGGCAGGGCCCCGACATGTCTGTTGGGGGGGGGCCTTTCCACAGGACAGGGGCTTCACAGCAGGAGGACAAGCCCGTGTCCACGTGTCCACACCCCAGCCCTGCTCAGCTGTCCCTCACTGAAGCACAGCAGGCCCCTGTGGCCCCAGATGGAGGTGAGGGCCCAAATGAAAGGTCACTTACCATTCTCACCTCCTGGGGCGGGTAGAGAGACGGAGTGGAGCCTTGCTGGCTGGCCACGATGGCTGTGGAGGAAAGCCCTGGAGAGAGGGGGAGCACGTCAGCGTGGTGGGCTCAGGGTCCATCACCGCTCGAACGCGAGAGCCCAAATACCCACGCCAAGGCCCGGAGGCTACTCTCGGACCCTTCTGGGCCGCCGGATGCCTTTTTATCTGGAATATTGAGGCCACTTCTGGGACATCCCCGGCTACATGGGAGGAAACGAGCGCCCCGGGCTGAGCCCCGACTCGGGCCTCCCTTACCTGCGGCGTAGGGCAGGTTGTACTGTGCCGGGAGCAGCGAGTAGCCCAGGTGGTGGTGGTGGTGGTGTGTGGACATGAGGCGCTGGGAAGGGGAGGTGCGGGGCCGGTCCACGCTCGTTCACTGCCGCCTGCGCCCCGACGCTGCTGCAGCTGCCACCGCCCCGACCACCCCACAGCCGCCCCGGTCTCTCTCCTGGGACGTTTTCTCACTTATCTGGAAAGGAGAGACGGAAGACCTGCGGTGAGAGCCACACTCAGGAGAGGGGGCTGAAGCCCGGCGGCGGCGCCGCACCGTGGGGACTTGCTTTTGTAGTGGCTGGCGTGCTGCTGCAGGATGTCCAGCGCTTTGGACTCGGAGCTGGGCTTACAGCTGACGCTGGGGCTGGCGCGGGCCTTGTCGGCCTCTTCTCCCCCCGACACCTTGCTGCCGTATGGGGAGAAAGAGTAGCTGGAAGGCAGGTAGGATCCTGGGGAGGAGAGGGCGGTCAGCAGAGTCCCCGGACAGAGGCCGCCTGCTGCATCCATCTCGGGGTCCACTCTGAGGAGGTCATGCTGTGGCCTCTAGCTCTGAGGCTGAGCCAAGAACCCACCACCGTGCTGAGCAGTCACCGAGGCGGGAGCAGCCCTGGCTTTTATTACCGTCATCGTTCTTCATGGGGGGCCACTCCTGACTGCTGGGAATGGGAGCTGGACGCTGAGCTCAGGGCGTGCTGAGCTGCGCCGGCTACAGATACGGTTGTCATGGTCATCATTATTTGTTGTGGGCCAAAGCGGGCAATGCTGAGGGCATCAGCTCTGGACTGCCCGGTGGCACTCAGGGCCAATACCATCGGGCACTAGACTGGGGCCCACTGTGAGCTAAGGCCTCCATCCTGTACACTGCCACGTCCCTGGCTGAGCTGATCCGGCTGTGGAACAGCTCCCGTGGCCTGTCTGGAGTGGCTTTAGAACACCGAGTCAGAAGAGCCAGCCTGTCCCAGGGGCAGGCGCAACAGCACAGGCACGTGGCCTACACGGCTCGATTCCTGGACCCCGCCAGGAGTAAGCCCGAGCATCACTGGGGTGGCCCCCAATGGAGAAGAAAAGCAGCCAGACTGTTTCCACTGCTCGTGGGAGACGCCGGGGCCCGGCTGCAGCATCAGAGGCCTGGATGCGTTGGTCAGTGCTTGCTCTCGCCCCGACCCTCTGCAGTAGGAGACAGCACCGTGCACAGGGCGCCTGCCTTGCATGTGGCAGCGGGCGGGTTCGATCCCTCATGAGTGAGCCCTCGGCACCGAGCCAGGAGCAGTGCTTGCCGACTGCCTCGCGTTTGGTTTCCCACTCCTCGTCCGCTCCGCCCCCGCCCCGTGGCTTGCAGACACGAGCACCAAGCACCGGGTTCATTCATCCCCTGGGCTGCGGCTACCCGAGGGCAAGCTCCTCGCTGCGGACTTCGGCCTTCCCTCTATGCCCCCAGTGCACTCAGGGCCACAGGCGGAGTCCGCATCTCCTGCCTGGACACCAGAAATGTGAGTGCCGCGGAGCGAGGGCAGGCGGCGACCCCGGGGAGCAGAGCCTGCAGCCCCTTACCTGGGTAGTTCTGCATCATGACGGCGGGCAGGCCCCGGTAGCTGGGGTGGCTGGGGTCGTAGGACTGGCTGTAGGTGTAGCCGTGCATGTAGGGGATGTAGGGCTGGTGCTGGGTGAGCGGGACGACACGGGCACGTGCACGCTGGGCCGCGGCTCCTTGGAGCCCAGGCGCGCCTCCTCGGCGGGGGGGCAGCTTGCCGCAGTCACTGCTGGTGCCCTCCTTGCCGTCCTCCTTGGGCACGGCTTCCCTGCTCGGGCCCGCTCCTCCTTCAGCTTGCGGTCCCGCTCCTCCTTCCACCGCCGTCCTCTGGCTTGATGTCCGAGTACTTGGCAGGGTACACATAGGTCCACATCCGGGGCTCCGCCTCCTGCCGTCAGAACACGGGCGGTTCACACCGACCCCGAACTCAGCACGCCGGGCGCCTGATCCTCACCCACGCTCAATTCTGGTCCTCCACGGAAAGGCCGCCCTCCCCCGTCCCCAAGATGGCCCCCGTCCTGCTGGGCTGCCAACAGCCCAGGGGCTAGTCAAGGGTGCTGCTAGCTCAGGGGAGAGGTGTCCCAAGGGTCCGAGCCATTGCGGACTGAGCACATGCTCTATGTGACCAGTCTCAGCCCACCTCAGCACTATGGGGCGTGGCCCCAAATTCCAACCAAACCAAGCCTCTGGTCTGGAACGATGACGAGGCTGCCACAGGCTCCTCCTGAAGCCCATAAGGAGGAAATAAACAGTGGACATGGGCTCAACTAGTGATGCCTCCGTGACCCCAGAGAGGGCAGGTGCTGACTGACCAGATCTCTCATCATGTGGGAAAACCGTCACGGTCTACAAACTTGAGAACACTGAGAAGGTAAGCCTTTCCCAAAGACGGATTTCCTTTCCCTGGCCCCCTACCCCTGACCAGGACAGGGAGAGAGGGAAAGAGGGAGAGAAGGAGAGAGGGAGAGAGGGAGAGAGAGAGGGCGAGGAGAGAAAAGAGAGAGAGACACACACACAGACAGAGACAGAGAGACAGAGCGACAGTCCACCGGATAGGGTGTTTGCCTTACACGTGGCTGACCCGGGTTCGATCCCCAGCATCCCGTATGGTCCCCTGATCACTGCCAGGAGTAATTCCTGAGTGCAGAGCCAGGAGTAACCCCTGAGCATCACCGGTGTGATCCAAAAAGAAAAAGAGAGAAAGGAGAGAGAATGCAGGAGGGAGGGGCGAGGAGGCAGCGGCACCCCACCCGCACCAGAGGTGTTACCTGCCGTACCAGAGGACCGGTCCGCCTCTGCCTGTCGCCCACACTCGGCCCGGGCTTGGCCTCGGGGGCTCCTTGCCCAGGTGACTGGCCTCACTCAGCTTCACTTTAAGTCCCTCGGGGGCCTGGCTGGGGAGCTTGGATGCCTCGTCCAGCTTGGGAATGATGACCGACTTGGCGGGGTCGGCGCCCGGCTCCTTGGCCTTGCCGGGCCCCGCCTTGCCCAGGTCGGTGAGGCTGGGGGCTCTGGTGAGCGTGGGCGGGGCCGCCCGGCTTCTGCTTCCACTCGTCCTTGAGCGCCACCCGCGCTCCTTCAGCCCCGCCTCGGGCTTCCTGTCCAGCCCGCGCTTCTGCTGCTCCTCGTACTGCTGCCGATAGGCCGAGCTGGTGCTCAGCAGGTGGCCGTGGTAGCTCTGGTCGCTGTAGCCGTAGGGGGCACGTAGGCGTACTGGTTGTAGTACAGCGACTGCATGTACACGTTGGGGCGCTGCTGGATGACCGACGGCTGCTGGCGGGGCCGCTCAGCTCGGGTTTCTTCTCCTCGCACAGCTCACTCTTGCCCTTCGCCTCCCCCGCTCTCACACTCCTCGTCCTTCTTCGTCTTCAGGGCCTGGCTGTCCCCTCCCGCCTGGCCACTGGGGTTCAGAGCGCCGGGGCTGGACTGTGTGTAGCTGGGCGAGTAGTAACTCTCAAAGCCTTGGTAATAGGGCGAGTCTTTGTTCGGGGCTGCGCGGGAAAAGGGTTTTCTTAGCACCGTCCTTGACCAGCTGCTCAGGGTCCTTGGGTTTGACGCTGTCCACTTTCCCCTCCCCGTCCTCCCCCGGCATCAGAGATGTCTGAGTACGCGGGCTGCTGGTTTTGACAGAGCTGCCCTCGGCCCCATTCTGGGTGACCACGTGTAAGGGGTCAGGGGCTGGGTCGGGTGGTGCTGTCCAGGCGGCTACTGCCCCCGATGGAGGGGCTGGGGCGTTGTCAGTGAAGCTGTAGATCTTGTCTGCTTCGGCCTTGATGCTGGCCAGGCGGCTCTGGTGGGGGTCCGAGGAGCCGTTTAGGAGTCCCTCCGCTTCACCCCCTCCCCTGCCGCTTCCCGGAACGGGCTTTTGCCTTCCTCGGCGCGACAGGCCTTCCCGGTGTCAGCGGGCTCTCCAGCTCCCGCGCACTGTCCTTCTTCTTCCTGTCCTTCTTCTTCTTGTCCTTGGCGGGAGTCAGGGCGGGGCTGACAGCGAACGGCTCCCCCATGACGGTGGGCTTGGGTTGGATGGGCTTGAGCTGGGGGCTGCTGGGCATGGCTTGGACCACGGTGGTGGCTAGGCCGGAGGAGGGGCCGGGCTGGCAGCCGTGAAGGCGGCCGTCTGGAAGGCGTAGACCTGCTGTGCGGGCAGGGCCGGGGCGATGGGCGGGCTGCCTTCAGGCCCTTGGCGGGCATCTTTTCCGCCTTCAGGCTGGCAGGCTTCTTACACTTCTCTTTTTCCAGACACTTCCTGTCTGCGAGTCGAAGGCATCGCTGCTGGTCTCGTCCATGACAGTGGGCCCATCATCTGAGCCATCATTGGAGGAGGCCCCGGGTCGGGTCCACCTCCCCGCTCAGCTTCTTCTTGCAGAGACCTTTTGTGCTGAACTTGCCGGAGGGGGAAGGGCTGTGGGGCTCGACGAGCCGGACCTTGGGGGTGGCGGAGCGGGCCGGGACAGGGAGCCTTTCTGGGCCACAGCTGCACCATTGCAGCTGCCGAGCTCGGCGTGGAGGCCGGTTTCCTCCCCGCACTCACTGTCCCCCGTCGGCCTCCGGCTTGCTGTCGTCGTCCGTGTGGGCGTGAGCCTGGTGGTACTTGGAGCCCGTTGATGTGCTTGTACTTCTTGTTGCAGTTTGGGTGGGGGGCAGTCGATGAGGACGGGGAGGGGCAGTTTCTGTCTACGATGGCGGGTTCCACCTTGGTCCCAGGGAGGGGGCCAGTGGCTGACCCCATGGAATTCGTGCGGACACGTTTGCTCCCCTTCGAGTCCTCTGAGCTGGAATTCAGCTCCATGTCAGAGAGGGGCTTGTTTTTCCGCTTATTGGTGGAGGAAGGGCTGGCCTTGACCTCGTCCGCGGTGCTGCTGGCAGGCGGGCGGTGCTCAGAGGAATTCTGGCTGCCCCGGCGGCCTTTGCTGTTGGCCCCTGCCCGGGTTTTGCTGCTGCTGCCGCTGCCTTTGCCGTCCGCGGCTGTGGCGGCCTCGCTGACGGGCGTGTTGCTATTGGGGCGCCACGCGCTTCCCCCTGCCCCGCCGTTGCGCATTTCTAAGTCACTGGTCGGGAGTCACAGAACCTTGGCAAGGGACAAACACAGCATCATTACGACAAAAGAGCTTCAGAGTCTCGCTGCAGACGACAGAACGGCCTGGACGCTGCAGGCTGGCTCCGCCACCCCCTACACCTGGGTCCCCAGCCCTGGCCAACGGCTGCTCTTGGGGAAATGCTGTAAAGTGCCCTTGTTGACATGCCGGCCTTAGGGCACACGGTAACTGGGAGAGGTGCTGACACCGCACCATCTAGCTTAGGCGGGAAAGGGCGCTGGGGAGTGCCCAGAGTGCCGCGTGCAGGCTGCCATGGGCCCGATACTGCTGGGTTTGAGCCTCCCTGTGGCCCCGAAACAACGTGCAGGAGAGAACTACTTAGAGAACTGAACACGCACACTGGAAAGGGGCCAGGAACACAGACGAGGGGAAGAGTCTATATGCACGAGGCAGGACACCGCCTTAAAAGGACAGCTGAGGGCCGGAGCGATGGTCCAGCGGGTAGGGCGTTACCTTGCACGCGGCCGGCCCGTGCCGGCCAGGATTCGATCCCGCCCCCATATGGTCCCCAAGCACCACCAGGAGTAATTCCTGAGTGCAGAGCCAGGAGGAACCCCTGAGCATTGCCGGGTGTGACCCAAAAAGCAAAAAAAAAAAAAAAAAAAAAAAAAAATGGACAGCTGAGACTCCCAATGTTCTTGCATTTACGTCTCTGAGAGAAAGGCCGGGAATGACATAAAGGGCTGGAGCACGTACTTTGCTCAGATTCAATTCCTAGCACCACAGGGTGCCCGGATATATTTTTTTCTGAGAGCTTCTATCAATAAGCAGCTACCCCTACCCAGAGCCTCAGTACAGGATCTGCCCCGCATGTGGCTGCGCCTGGTTCAGCCTGCACCACGCGGTCCCCCTCCCCTGCCTACCCAGCAACCCCGGTTTAATGCTTGAGCATTAGCCAGGAGCAGCCCCAAGCACTGCTGCAGGGGGCAGCAACCACCCACAAAGGAGGGGGAAAAATAATAATGTCCTCAGTGAATAATTTGTCCATCCAGACTCTATGGTCTTGGCCTGAAGGTCGAATCCAGAAGGGAGCAATCCCAAATAAAGTCTTAGACAGGATCTTCCCCCGCCGCCTGCCTGCTGGCCCTCCTGAAGGGCGAGTGAATGCCAAGTGCTCCTGGCACCCCAGCAGTGGCGCTGGACTCGAGCAGCACACAGGGACGAGTCAGACAAGAGGGGGCTTACCTGGGGGCCCAATCGTGCCTGGTGCAGTCTAGAAGTGTGCCTACGTATGTCTTATTCCTCCACGTCACATTCACCACCAACATCCCTGCAAGAAAGAAGACGTGGTACAGACACGGGAAGCCTGCCGGTCCCCGAGACAAGCATTTCCCAGGAGAAAGAACCATCTCGGCTTCTGGACAAGCTGAAGGGCCGGTTGCTCTGGTGGGCCAGAACGGCCCTTAGGTGCTGCCTACTTAGGGAGCCTGAGAAAGGGGCACTCACCGCAAAAAATTCTGTGCTCTAATAAAGGCAAATTTTCTTCTTGAGTGTTTATACACAACACACACACACACACACACACACACATCTTTTTTGGGTTACACCCGTGATGCTCAGGGGTTACTCCCTGGCTCTTTGCTCTTTGCTCAGGAACTACTCCTGGTGGTGCTTGGGGACCATATGATGCTTAGGGACCATCCCATATGGGTGGGATGCTGGGGATCGAACTCATCAGTCATGTACAAGGCAAACGCCCTACCTGCTGTGCTATAGCTCTGGCCCACGAGAAGTTTTTTTTTTTTTTTTTTGAGGGGGTTGCACTCCCGGCATTGTTCAGGTGTTATACATAGTGCCAGAGATCAAAGCAGGGTTGACTGCATGCAAGAGCTTTTTTTTTATATTAAATATTTTATTATACCACTGTGAAATATACAATTACAACGTTGTTCATGTTTAGAGGTTTCGGTCACATAGTGTTCCAGCACCCCGCCCTCCACCAGTGCCCATTTCCCACCACCAATGTCCCCAATTCCCTCCCCCTCCCATAGCCTGCCTAAATGGCAGGTTCTTTCTCTCTCTCTCTCTCTCTCTCTCTCTCTCTCTCTCTTTTTTTTTTTTGCTTTTTGGGTCACACCCAGCAATGCTCAGGGGTTTCTCTTGGCTCTGCACTCAGGAATCACTCCTGGCGGTGCTTGGGGGACCATATGGGATGCCGGGATCGAACCTGGGCGGCATGGGCCGGCTGCGTGCAAGGAAAACACCTTACCCACTGGGCTATCACTTCGGCCCCTCTTTATCATTTTTCTCTATCTCTCTCTCTTTTCCTTCTCTTACTCATTGTGGGTTGCACTACATACACTTAGAGGCCATCATGTGCGTTTTTGCCTGTATTTAATGCTCAGTTCTAGGTTGGTATTAGCCCTTTCAACATTAATTCACACATGTTCCCTTCTCTGTCTTACCTAACCTCTGACTCCCACACGTTTGTGGTAATTTCCACTTTTGGTAAGACCTCCTAGTCCACGTTTCGCTTGACACTGGATTTTGTTGTCATAATATATACACACACACACACACACACACACACACACACACACACATATATATACATATATATATGTCATGCAAATAAATGCATTCTATATCTCTCTCTTTCCTTCTGACTAATTTCAGTCAACATGATCCTTTCCATGTCCATCCATTTATAGGCAAATTTCATAACTTCATTTTTCCTAACAGCTGCATAGTATTCCATTGTGTAGATATACCACAGTTTCTTTATCCAGTCATCATTTCTCGGGCATACTGGTTGTTTCCAGGTTCTGGCTATTGTGAATAGTGCTGCTATGAGCAAGAGCTTTTTTTCCCTTTTTTTTTGGGTCACACCCAAAGACATTTGGGAGTTAATCCTGGTTCTTTGCTCAGGACTTACTCCTGGCAGTGCTAAGGGAACCATATGGGATGCCCGAGATCGAACCCCTGTTGGCTGCGTGCATGGCAAACACCTTACACGCTGTGCTATCACTCTGGCCCCAAGGCAAGGGCTTTAAGCCCTGTAGTATATTCCAGCCCATGAGGGCCAACCTGGGTTCAATCCCTATCACTCCATATGTGCTCCAAGTCCATCCAGGAGTGATCCCTGAGGGGCCGGGCTATAGCCCAGCGGGCAGGGCATTTGCCTTGCATGTAACCAACCTGGGTTTGATCCCCAGCATCCCATATGGTCCCCTGAGCACTGCTAGGAGTGATCCCTGAGCTCAGAGCCAGGAGTAAGTCCTGAGCACTGCTGAGTTTAGCCCAAACAAAAAACACTAATAAAGCTGGATATGGATAGAGTGTCCTTTCTGTCACTTTTTTCCCCCCCTTTTTCTTTTTTTCTTTTAGGCTTTACTCTGCAGTGCTCAGGACTTACTCCTGGCTCGGAGCTCAGGGATCACACTCCTGGTGAGGTTGAGGGGACCACATGGAAGGCCAGAGACAGAGCCGGCCAACCTCCTGCCCTGCTCTCGCGGGCCCTGCCTGTCTGGCGAGCCCCCAGCCGCTCCACTCAGAATCGCCCACCCTGCCCATGAATGGACCTCCAAAGATTTATTTATAGGCAACTGTTTATAAATATTTCCAAAACAACCAATAATTACAAAGCTCTGCACCTTTTTCTTGGTTCACACCTGGCAATGCTCAGGGGTTACTCCTGGCTCTGCACTCAGGAATTACTCCTGGCGGTGCTCGGGGACCATATGGGATGCCGGAGATTGAACCCGGGCCAGCATGGGGCCAGCCACGTGCAAGGCAAACGCCCTACCCGCTGGGCTATCGCTCCGGCCTTCTGCACTTTTTCTTCACTCTTTACACATGACCATATATGTCTGATTATTCCATGAGTACGTGAGATACTTCATTGTTTTCAAAAGTTGCAATAGAATGATTCTAAAATATACCATATTTTCTCTTTTTTCCTTTTTGAGGCACACCAGGTGACACTCAAGGGTTATTCCTGACTCTTTGCTCAGGAATTTCTCCTGGCAGTGCTTGGGGACCATAATATCGGATGCCGGGGACTGAACTCAGGTTGGCGTGTGCAAGGCAAACACCCTACATGCTGTGCTATTGCTCTGGCCCCGACCATATTTTATTTCATTGGGCCCCAGTAGCAAACATTTTGATCTTTTCCTACTGAATTATCTTTTTTCTTATTTGTGACTCATTGTTTTTTTTTTTTTTTTTTTTTTGCCTTTTTGGGTCACACCCAGCGATGCTCAGGGGTTACTCCTGGCTCTGCACTCAGGAATTACTCCCTGGCGGTGCTCGGGGACCATATGGGATGCCGGGGATCGAACCCAGGCCGGCAGAGGCCGCCGCATGCAAGGCAAAATGCCCTACCCGCTGGACTATTGCTCCGGCCCCATTGTGACTCTTAATAAATTAGGAAACTTTGATTTCAAGCCCGGCTCACAGAGCCCCACACAACAGAGCAGCCGATTTCAAGCCCAGGTAGGCAGCGAAAGTCACCAGGCTTTCGTGTGATGGAGCTGGGTCCCCCTCCTCGCCTCTGTCCCATCTGGGAGGCCCACGAACTGCCTCCGGGTGTTGGCCATGATGCAGACTCAGACACTCAGTAGGAGAGCTGCCATCCGGCTCTCCCCTAGCTCAGCTGACCATGAGGTGCCCAGGAGGGAAGATGGGTTTTAATCCCAGCCTGCCACCCCAGTAGGGCCTTAGAAGCAGCTAGAGGTGGGCCGGAGCGATGGCCCAGCGGGTAGGGCGTTTGCCTTGCCTTGCGGCGGCCCATGCCGGCCGGGTTCGATCCCTGGCATCCCATATGGTCCCCGAGCACCTCCAGGAGTGATTCCTAGTGCAGAGCCAGGAGAAACCCCTGAGCATTGCCGGTGTGACCCAAAAGGCAAAAAAAAAAAAAAAAAAAAAGAGAGAGAAGCAGCTAGAGGAAACTTCGCTACCATAATCACAGCCATTTTCAACATCTGGACATTCAACAACAGCTCATTCGAGCCCCACCCGAGAGAAGCAGATATCAAGCCCTGCTCACCAGAGCCCCACACAACAGAGCAGCCGAAGTTCAAGCCCAGGTAGGCAGTTCTCAGAACGAAAGTCACTGGGCTTTCGTGGAGATGGAGCTGGGGTCCCCTTTTTCTCGCCTCTGTCCTGTCTGGGAGGCCTGTTGGATCTGCCCATGAACTGCCTCTGGGCTGTCAGCCATGATGCAGAGACTCAGACACACGGGGAAGAGCTGCCATTTGGCTCTGCCCATGGAAACCAACCACGTTCTAGAAACTCAGAAAGTAAATTCAAGAACAGAATTGGGCCAGATTCTCCCATAACCAATAGGGAAGAAAATGG
>JAJIBD010013334.1:0-43524 GCA_021461705.1 Cryptotis parvus | reverse complement strand
AAGGTAAGGATAACTTTCTGGGTAAAGCTGCTTTAACTGTCATGTATTTCACCAATTACTTGCTACATTATTTTCTTTGTGAAAATAAAGCATCTTCAGTGTTTTCTGGAGTGTAAATAAATTTATGTGTTTTCTTGGTAGTTGAGTTATTTTTATTCTTGGTAGATTATTCAACTCATCAAGATATTTTTTACTCAAGTAATAGTTTATATACCTTATTTTGTAAAACAATGCAGTATTTTCCGATGACAAGTATTTCAGTGAAAAAATGAGGCATGCTTTATTTCCATTTTTCTAGGGGAGAGATAAGAACAAATTCTAAGTAAAAATTAAATAATTTTATAATGAAGCCTGTCTCTGTTTGTGTTGACCGAATATAATTTTAGTATGCATCTCAGAATTTTAATTTATAAAATTAGGGGGGAGGCGATAGCCCAGCAGGTAGGGCGTTGCCTTGCAAGCGGCCGGCCCATGCCGCCCAGGTTCGATCCCGGCATCCCATATGGTCCCATATGGTCCCCCGAGCACCGCCAGGAGTGATTCCTGAGTGCAGAGCCAGAGTAACCCCTGACCCAAAGCAAAAAAAAAAGAAAGAATTTTTAATTTATAAAAAATTATTTTCATGCCTACTATCATCACAGTTTTAGTCTACTTTTCTCTCTTAATACTCACACAAATATGGTGGCAAATGACAACACATTATATTTTGATTTTTCTGGAAAATGCTTTCTTTGAAAACGTCTGCAAAGCTTAAAAACTAGTAAGAGCTTTTTATTCCCTTGAGCAAACATCTGCATGCTAATACAAAAACTTGCAATGTCTTTAACAGGTCAACAAAATCACCTTCCTTTTCTACTTTGACAAGATTTTCTGAGTTACTCACACAAAGCCTGGAGTCATGAAGTGTAAATGCACACAAAATTAATGTTACTAGTTCCAGAGTCTAAAAAGTGAAATGAACAGGATAGAAGACAAGCAATCACAGATGGCATTTAAAGTTACAGTACATATATTAAAATACATTCACTTCCTGAAAGTCACTAACAATTATATCAGATAATTTTAGAGTATTCATATGTAAAACACTGGAAATACTCAAATATAGTTAAATTTTGGGTGGTAACTAGATTAAGGAAATTACTTTAATGTTTCACAGATATCCTATATTTATTCTTCTGTTTTATATTTGTCATATTCCTATATAAATTAGTAATATGTTTAGAAACAGTGCTGTTCTCTTTCTTGAAGATTCCCATTACCTGTATATAAAATGTACTTGACTGTTTTATTATTGTTGTTTGTTTCTTTGGGGTCATAGCTGGCAGTGCTCAGAAATTACTCCTTGCTGTACACCACGGGATGATTCATCAAGAGGCTTGGGACCATTTGTGGTGTGAGGGACTCAGCCTGGGTTAGCCACATGCAAGGCAAGTACCTTTATCCACTGTATTATTGCTTTGGCCTGAACTCCCCTATTTCAGTTTAACAAACGCTTGCCCTATCTGACTCACTTTTTAATTCTTTCCTCTAGATGAAGCCAAGAACCATGAAAACTGAGGAAGAATTTATAATCTTGATCCTCACAGGATTTTCCTACAACACCCTAATTTCCTTTGAAAAAAACATTTCTCTAACCTGAACAATGCTTCTGTTCATGTAAATATTTTGTTACTATGTTTTCTTATTAGAATACCTAATTCAGCAAAGAATTTGCTCTTCAGATTAGACATCTTAAGCAAAAGTAACAAATTGTTATACAGTTGTGACTTGGTGTAACTTGTTGTAACTTGTAAGGCACCTTTCTTGCACGCAGCAATCCTGGGTCAACCTAGAACTACATAGGATCCTCTAAATTCCACCAGTAATGATCCCTTGACCAGAGCCAGGAGTAATCCCTGAATACATCTGAGGTGAGACCAAACCCAAGTGAATGTTTAAGCAGAAAGGGAACTCTCATTCAAATGTTATTGTGAGGTGACAGTATATTTACTATATTTATAAAGTGCATATACTATCCATGAAAACAAGATCTGTTGAAAACAGAAAAAACTTCTGCTTATTTAATGATGTGTAGGGTAATGTGTTTGATTGAATAACATCAAATAATTTCAGTCTGTTGCTTGCAGTGTTTACTGCATTTTGTTTCATCTCTACTTGCATGTTGTAATTTAAACTTTAATATGATTAGAGAATTTCTTTGTCCTTCAAAATTATTAACCATCTTCATATGGTATAACACATTAACTTGATTTGGAATTGCCTTATATCAATCTATACCTCTGGGAGTGGGGTTAACACTGCAGCACCCAGCGGGGAGTTCTGTGCTCAAGAGCGACTCTAATGTTCTTTGGGACATTTTGGTGCAGCAATTTCACATATATGGTGCCAGGGATGAAAGGAAACATCATCCACCTTTTGCTCTTTCTCAGACTCCTGAATCTGTGTCTTTCATGTTACAGCTAGTATGCCACCTAGTAATCATACTATGCATGAGTTATTTCTCAAATTTGTTATTTTTCCTGATTGTGTTTAAAAAACATGGGATATTTTTGAGACTAGAGAGTTAGTAAATGAGCTACGTCACTTTGATAATACATAGCAGTGAACCCCAGTTTGATTCCTAGTACCAGGTAATCCCTAACATCACTGGAAACACTCGAAGTGCAGAGGCCTGACATGTAGGAGGGCACACAATGAGTTGTTGGGCCCTTGCATGATCCACTGGTCTGGTTAGACAATAATCACTGGGAAGACCCTCAGCCTCCAGAGCAGTACTTGTGAGAACCTGTATCCTTCACAAAAGAAATCTGGCAGATTAATTGTTGTTATTTAAAAGGACAATCAACTGTTTGGTTTCAATGGATATGTAATGCCAATAAACAAAAAAAATTAGAATTGATTTTATGATAATAATTAATTTTGAATGAGGTCAAAGGGTTTATTTATTCCAATCTGAAGTAAAATAAACATGTCGTGTATTTTATGTATACAAAACTCCTTATGTATTGTTTATGTTTCTACACTGTTGTGCTAGTGGATTTTCCTAAACAAAGTTGAGTCACAAATCCCTTTGAATTTATTATTAGAAACTTCTAATCTGCTAGAAACTACTTGGCAGGGGATAGAGGGATTATGGAAGATTAGAATGATTCAGTTCCTAAGTACTGTATTTTGTGTATTGGCATTTTCCTCAAAGGTCTAAGCATCTTAACTGAAAATGCTTAAACATTTATTTCAGTGTAAATTTTGGAAAAATAAGTATAAAATTAGTTGAGTATCTTTAAGGTATAAGGAGCATAGGTATCATCTAATTTTTGTACAAACTTTATAGAAATCAGTACTATATATATTTATGCAGTAAATAAAAATGAAACTACAAAAATACTTCAATATCTTTTGTTCCAGCTATGAAATATAGTTTTAGCTAGAAAGTGAAAGGGTTTATCTTTAAATAACTCATATTTAAAAATTCCTTATAGTTCAACACAATATTTAAATTAACTAGAGCGCAATATTTCTATATGAGAAAAAAATCACAAGTTTTGCTATAACATCCATGTGTGTTAATAAACTTCTCATTACAATATCTCACATTATCATCAGATCTATTCTTGCAAAATTATTTTTAATCAGAATGATAGTTCTGCATTTTTCCACATTCCACATTATGTGGAATGATATCTTTCCACTTATGTGGAAAGATAGGGTCTACAGCTGAATCTCAGCAAAACTATGTTCGTGAAAAATGAACTAGTTCAGGGGCCCCATTCACTCTCAATGGAACAAACATCTCTGAAATGCAGCAGTTATGTGTGCCTAGGTCGGTAAGTCAACATGATGAATGACCTGAAACCTGAGCTGCGGGGGGAAGAGAGTGGCATGGAATGCGTTCAAAAGGCATAGAAGAAATAGCTAAAAAGGTAAAAGAACTAGGCGGGAGCTAGCCCAGTTGGTAAAGCGTTGCCTTGCACACAGCCGGCTCCATGCTGGCCAGGTTCGATCCCGGGATCCCATATGGTCCCCCCCGAGCACCGCCAGGAGTAATTCCTGATTGCAGAGCCAGGAGAAACCCCTGAGCATTGCCGGGTGTCACCAAAAAAGCAAAATAAATAAACAAACAAACAAACAAACAAATAAATAAATAAAAAGAAAAAGAACCTCTGGCTCCAGTCACATCTCTTCAATGCCACCTTTCTCCCTGCATTAACATATGCCTCAGAGACCTGGGCCTCAAAAGCAGGATGAGAATGCTATTCATGTCTCCCAAAGAGGAACCTAAAGAGCTAAGTGTGGAATATCACGCCTCACTCAAGTGAAAGAAGGCATCCGGATTTCCGACCTCTGTCGCTGTTCCAGAGTCAGGGACGCTGTCTTGTTTTGCCAAGGCATCAAAAATCAGATGGGCTGGACATGTAATGCGATTTGGAGACAACCGCTGGACTAGAGCCATTACCGCTGGATCCCACGTGATGTCAAAAGATCACGTGGCCACCCACCTACAAGATGGTCAGACTTCTTCATCAAGACCCTGAACGAACGGTTTGAGGCTCTGCGTATTCCTGAAGCAACCAGATGCCATTGGGCTACACTTTGGTATATGATAGGGTCAAATGGAAATATTACTGGTGCCTGATTGAGCATATCGATGAATAACGTGATGTCAAGTGATCAAGTGATCTGTATTGCAAACAGTAATGCCCAGAATAAAAGAGAGAGTGAGAAAGAGAGACTGAGAGAGAGAGAAAAAGAGAGAGAGAGAGAGAGAGAGGAGAGAGAGAGAGAGAGAGAGAGAGAGAGAGAGAGAGAGAGAGGAAAGTGCCTGCCATAGAGACAGATGGGATGGGGATTGGCAGGAGGGAAATGGAGGACTTGGTGGTGGGAAATGCAAACTTTGGAGGGGTGGATGTTGGAACATTGTCTGAAACCTAATATGAAGAAGCTTTGTAAGTGTATTTCATACAGGGATTCAATAATAAAATAATAAAATAATGAAATTTGTGTGTATACAAAACTAATCTCTTAAGGACTTCAACAGGAAATATACAAAGGGTGCTGGAACACTGTGTAACCGAAACCCAGACATGAACATCTTTGTAATTGTATATCTCACAGTGGTATAATAAAATATTAAAAATAAAAAAAAAAAAAAATTGAATAGTTAAGCATTACTTTTAAGTCTATTCTTTTTTTGCTTTTTGGTCACACCTGGCAAAGCTCAGGGGTTTCTCCTGGCTCTGCACTCAGGAATCACTCCTGGCAGTGCTCAGGGGACCATATGGGGGTGCCGATTGAACCCGGCTTGGGCCTGCCGCTGCAAGGCAAATGCCCTACCTGCTGGGCTATCGCCGGGGCCCCTAAGTCTATTCTATTGTTTCGTCTTCTACCAGTTTGTATGCTCCTGTGATATCCATGATCACATTGCTGTCTGATTTCATAGCAAGTCTTCAGTTCGGTTATAATAACATGTCAGCTCATTCTTGCTCATTTCCTGATTAGAGGTGGAAGTAACATTCAGTTCAGTAATTTCCTCAGTATATTCCCCTCTGTACTTACTGAAATATTTTTTTAGCTATGAAGTATTAGAGAATGGCAACTGTATTTTCTTCATGAGGAACACATCTTTTAAAGTGTGACTTTGTAAGGTTTAACAGTGTGATCAAAATAAGGTATTCACTACTTCAAGCATAAGCCTCATTATCAGGTAACATCTGAAGATGGGACCATCTGTCATTTAGTACCTCACACTGACAGGAAATCATTTTTGATGAGTGTAAAACTGGATTTCAGCTAAATAAAATTAATGCATTTTAATTTTTTAAATTAATGCATTTTTTAATCCTGTATTAATTTGAAGACACCAAATCAAAGGCATTCATTCATTCAATCATATACACATTTGTTCTATGAAAATATGAGTTCCAACTATACAAAAGGCTCATGGATCTAGAACACAGAACAATTTTTTATTAGCATATATGAGTTTATAAATAGACATAATTTTTATGTTAATGTTTCAATATAAATATTCCTATAAAACAGAAGATAGAGTAGTAAATTATTATATAATCAAGCTTTCATGATGATGATTTATTTTGCTTTTGAATAATAAAAACAATAAAAGCATGGGACTACCACTGTCTTGGTGCTTGCGGTAGCTCCCAACAACTCTTAGGCTTCATGCAATGCTAGGGATTAAACCTGGGCAGGCAAACCATGAGCTCCAAGTAATTTATCTCTCACCCTTATTCTCAAACAAGTTTTAAATTCAAGTTTTTGAGACATAGTTAAATCAAGTGGTACTGTATTTTCTTTTTCTACCAAGGCGGAATTTCCAAAGTAGAAATAATTAATTTCCTAATATCCATCAGAGCCCCCACATTAGTCACCAGCATCACAGATTACAACTTTATGTTATGACAAACACTATGCAGCTTTGTCTCTCACACAGAATTTTGACTTGAAATACATGAAAAATAGCATTATTTCAGAACTCATTTTGACATGTCTCTTGTTATAACTCCCTGATCATTCCCCCCTAGTTTGACTTGTATGCTATGTTGGAAAAATGTTGAGAAATTTCTTTTAGAGTGAAAGCGGTGATTTTGATGTACACTCTTTCACAAAACCATTTATGGTTTGTGCCTCAGGCAGCAAAACTCATCTAAAAAAGCCAGCTAAAGTTCTTGTTAGCCAGCAAAATAAAATGTAAGTTTTGTTTACAGTTATCAGAGTTGACAGTGTGTGCCAATTCTCAGGGCCACTCAAGGGTGGGAAAGTGTGTGTATACCTCAGTGTATGTCAAAGGAGCCTATACTAGAACAGTTACTTTATCAGAGGAGACACATTTGACTCTGTAAAGGTACAAATTGCAAACAGAATTGCAAAGAGTAAACAGCTCCCTCAGGAGAGTGAATGGACCAAAAAACTAGTGAAAAAAATATAAAGATGAGAAAGGGTTCAGTAAGAGTCTGAAAGAAAATCATATTTATGCGTAAAAAATACACACGCACACAAATATTATCAATTAATTATGCATTAGAGTCCTTCAAATAATAGTTTAAAAAAGTAAATCTGAAATAAAATTGTCCAAATCTGCCTCCTCAAGACCAATTTAATCTTACTGGGCTTCCATCACAATACCTGAAAAAGCTTTTGTTCATAATTAAAAGTTTTCTGCCCAAAATAAAATAGTTATCATAGACTAAACAGATGTGGTTTGGGATGAAATTTTAAATGATTAATTTATATTATAATAGGGTTGACAGTGGAAGCTTGAGTTTTATAATAAGTGTTGGAAACGTTTTGTTCTTTACAGATGCAGTCCAGATTAGATTGCTTATTTTGCTACTGTTGTTTCAATCTCATCTGTGAGTCCAGGAGGCAAGGAAAATACAATCATTCCATTCTGGCAGATTGCCAGAAGGCATAATTAAGCAAACACCAAGTTAATTGCTTTCTCGAAATCAGTAAAATAATTTGAGGTCAACAGTGCATATGCAGAAAAGAAGAAAAGAGAGCAAGAAAGAGAGCAAGAACTAGAGAGAAAAATGGCAGAGGATATCTTTACGTGTCAATGGCACACATAAATATGCAAGAACATATCCGCAAATTGTAGAAAATAAAAGAAATGAGTGGAAAGTGGTATTTAATACAGGGAGCATTTCCTGAGTATCTTTGATGGCATGATTTTTTTAAAACCTTAGAGATTGACTTTAAACAGAGTTTTCTATAGCTAATTTTTTTTGAAACATACCACACAATATATTCCTCATTGATTTAAAAATATCCTAAGAATATACAGGGATTTGAGAAGTCCTAGAGTAAGTACATCTGTTTAACACATCATTGTTCTAACATCAAGGATATATATTAGTACCTCACACTGCTCAATATTTATTTGGGCAATGTAAATGAAGTAGGAATTATAAAAATAAAAAACAATAACCAAGGACAAGTGTCTTAGCAGAAAGCTCAAAAGATTTTACGACCAAAAAAGATTTGAATTTGATATAAAGTTAGAAGAAAACATCTTAGTATGAGAACAAGGATATTACTTGAAAACCCCAAAGACTTTCTCCAAACATAACATTTGTGGAGGCAGGAATTTTAATAAGAAGGCCCTACAATTTATTAAGTGAAGATTTATGAATACAATAACCAGACTTGAACGGCCTGTTCATTAAAACCACCCAAACCCATAAGGAAAGATTCACTTCTGTAACTGCACATGCTTCTTATTGCTAAACGACCTTTCACACTGAGGCGTTCATCTAGTATGGGGCAAAAATAAACACACATGTGCATCACCTCAAAGAACAGACTATGCACAGAGATTCATGGCTTTCCAATAGAGTATTATTTAGTTTCAGAATATAAATTTTGGAGGATATAATGTTAAACAGTGAACTTAGAAATGAGATATTCTTTGGTGTCTTTAACAAATATTTGGGAAGAAGTGGTAAGAACTGATCTTACAGAACTTGAATGAGGAGCTGAAACAACATAATCTCGCTATATTTATTTTCTTTGAGTATTCGCTTGTCATGAATGTAAATAATGTGTATTAAAGGTCACATTATTGCTTCTTGATTTTGCTTCTCTTTCTCTAACAATATCAGTCATTTGTGGCTTCTGATGCTCGAAGGAAACTGAATTTTGTGTGCCTCATCTGGTTACTTATTCTGCCTTATGACTTATTATATCTGGAAATACTCAATTCTTTGCAGAGGTTTGCTATATCTGCCTTTGTTGTTCTTATACTTTCTATATAGACTGCACAACCCCTTTGTTTAAATGGAGTGTTTGCCCTGTGCCGGATATTGTACTGGAGATCTTATCACATACAAATGCAGTTCCATTCTTTCAGTTGTTCAAGTCAGAAATATTGGCTGAGTCTTAACCCTTCTCATTATCATTCAGCTTCATCAGAAAATATTTTTAGTTACATCTCTCACCATCCTCATAAGGTCTATGTTGTCTTTCAGAAAGTTTTACCTTAATAGTTTCAACACTTGATTGCTATTCTTGCTTATATTATTTGCTTATGTAATGCTCTAATTGCTTACTGGTATACAAATAAATGATTTTAAATTGTTAACCATATCATGTCATACTTTAATTCAAATCGTCACTGTCTGCATTCATAAATTTTGACTTTGAAGTCAAAGACTTCAAAGGCCTATCTGATAAGGAATCTCGTGTCTTTCCCTGAACTCATTCAAACTTCTTTTTTGTGGATCATTTCACTCAGTTCTATAGGCTTCCTTCCTTTTTTAAAGTAGGTAAAAGCTTTGTATATGATGTTAATTTGCTTAGAAAGTTTCTTTCTTTCTACATACCTATGGGAAAATTCTCATTTCCCATCTTTACTTAAAATTGCCCCTATGGAATTCTTCCTCTTATTCTAATTACAACTGCAAACTCATTCATTATGTATTCATATTCTATTTTTTAGTTTGTTTTCTCCCAATTTTCAATTTTTCATTCAGAGCTATGATACATGTTTTTGGACCTCCTGGTATTTAATTGTCTTTTTTTATTTTGTTTTCATATATGTATATTTATGTGTGTGGGGGGTGTCTGTAAGACTTAGGTGAATTAAGTCTAATTAATTGTCAAAAAATAAAATTTTTTGACCATCCATTATTACAATGTTAGTTTTCTGATTTAAGTATTAATTATTATATATTTTCCCACAGTAAATGTGATAAGTTTTCTAAATGACTGAGACAATAAGTTACAGAGTAAGAGGTAACATTTGCGAGATATGTAGATGATAAATTAGCATTGAAAGATAAATTAAAATTTAATGATAAGAAAAACATGGACCAGAGCAATAGTCCAGAGGGTAGGGTGTTTGCCTTGCACGTTGCCAACATGGGTTCGATGTGTGGCATCCCATATGGTCCCCTGAGCACTGCCAGGAGTAATTCCTGAGTGCTGAGCCAGGAGTGACACCTGAGCATTGCCAGGTGTGACCAAAAAGAACAAAAAATTCCTAGTAAAAATTCACCTAAGTCTTACAGACACCCCCACATATGAATGTATAGATATATTTATAACAGCTATATCTCTTGCAAATTTTCCTTCTAGATTTGCAACATATTTTCTTCTAAACTTTTGAACATATGGATACATAGCACATGAGACAGAAATATACATGTATGAAAACATGCTGAACACTATATTCTTCCAGGGGAAAGTACAAAGTAATGCACAAAAATATGCTATACTATATTCCTATTAGTAAACAAAATATGGAATAAGAACAACTCTAACTGGTGAAATGGGGAATAAGAGCTGTTATTAATTACAAACGGAACTAGAGAGCCACTTTGGAAGATATTTTTGTTGTTTGCTACAAAACTGTATATGCTATACAGTTTGCTTGAAATTCTGTTTTTTTGACAATGTCAAAGAATTTTTTAAGTATTTTATTATACCACCATGAGATATACAATTACAAAGATGTTAATATTTGGGTTATGGTCATACAGAGTTTCAGCACCCATCCCCTCCACCAGTGCCCATCTCCCACCATCAATGTCCCCGGTTCCCTCCCTCAGCCTGCCTCCATGGCAGGTTCTTTATTTCTTTCCTTTCTATCTCTTTCTCATGTCAAAGAATTATTTTATATGTTCATATATAAACTTGCAAAAGCATTTTAAAGTAGCTTTTCTTATAATTGTCAAAAAATGGAAACCAAAATTTCCTTCCATAGGTGAATGACAAAATAAATTAGGCACATTAATAATACTCAAAATTACTCACTATAAAAATAAATAGAAAGTCATCATGAAAATATATTGAAAAATCTTAAATGTATATCACTAAATTAAATAAGACACTTTGAAAATGTTGTGTAATTCCAACTACATGGCATTTTAGAAAAAGCAAAACTATGCAGACAGAAAAATATTCACTGATTGCCAGAGGTGGATTTGGAATACAAAAGATTTTAGGGCTGTGAAAATAGTATGTATGATATTAAAATCATGGGAATGAGGTCTATAATTGTTACTGGTATTTGGCATATCAAATATGATATGGGTAGCTTGCCAGGCTCTGCCATGCAGGTAGTATACTCTTGTAGTCACCTCTGATCTCCTGCATTTATTAATGAACTGCGTGGCTTAGATCTCATTTCCATGACCTGATGGAATGGTTAGAGGCTCTTTATGTTCCTGGAGCAAGCAGATGACCTTGGGCTCTACTAGCATGAGACAGGACATATGGAGATGTCACTGGTGCCCGCTCAAGCAAATCGATGATGAACAGGAAGACAGTCATACAGTGATACAGTGATATTAAAATCAATGCACATTGCTAATTTTCCCCATACAAATACAATATACAACATTAGAAGTGAACCATAAGTAATCAATGGACTTTGGCTATTATGATATGTCAGTATAGATTTTACCTTTGTAACTATGTACCATTATTCTGAGTTAACGTGACAAATATAATATTTTAATATTAATAATAGTATTTTTGTGTCTATCTGAGGATCAGAGAATATGGAAAAATATTATATATATAAATTTTGTTAAAATTAAACTATTTTTAAACAGTCTTAAAACATGTCCAAGACATGCATACTTCTCTTATTACTAAATATTAATACGATTTGATAAGATTCTGAATTAATCTCATGTATCAGGGACAAAAACAGTGATAAAAAGGGCTAACATCTAAAATAAAATACTCACAAACCTCAAAAAGAAATAAAATTCCTTAATCATAAAGTGTGAAGAGTATCTGAATAGCCTCCTCTTTGAAATGATACAAAGACGGCTAATAGAAACATGAAAATAACAGATCATCAGTAATTATTAGGGGAATGCAAGTTAGAAAGACTATATAATATTGGTTAATACCAGTGCTATATACAATAAAGACCAAAACCATTAAGTATTAGTGGGGATGGAATTTGCATTCTCTCTTAGTCAGATATGAGTGCTATCTAGAGGGAAATTTGAACAACTTAAATAAAATGAAAGAAACTACTGTGTTCTTAATTACATTTTTCTTCGTAAGGGTTGCTTCATGAAACTTATTGATATTGGATTGTTGGGAATAAAAATTATCATATTTATAACAACTGTATTCTAAAAACAACCAAAATTCAAAGACTTAGAAGTGCTTAATATAATATATATCCTTTATCTTAATCGATTAATATAAAACTTTTATGACAAAAGCTATTGCTCCTGTTGCTTCTATAGAGATTGAAGGGATAAAAATGATAAGTGATTTATCTCAGATCATCAGGATTATGCTAAGAATAAAAGCATGGCTATCTAAATACTTAAATCCAAATGCCAATCTTTGTCACCTTCATCTTTTAACATCAAATAATGACATATAATCTATTTAATTTTATTATAAATTTAATTCATTGATTGTTTTGAGACCACACTCAATAGTTCTCAGAAATTACTCCTGACTTTCCTCAGTGATCTCTCCTGGAAATGTGCAGGGTATAATCTGTGATTCAGGGGATCTAGCTGGGGTCTGAGAGTTCAAGGTATGTATCTTAACTTCTATACTATTTCTCCAGCCATATCGTTCATTTTAGTATCAAATTCAAGTAGAGAAAATAGTTCTTGAATGACTTCTTATATATCTACTTCCATTGCTTTGTGTTTATTAAATTTTAATCTTTTCATTAGCTCCATGTCACAAAACATGCTAGTCTCACTGAATTTTTTGTTTTGTGAATTTTTCCACTTGTCATCTCTTTAGTTATTTGGGGAAATTTTTTTTTACAATCTGAGAAATTGAAATTTTCTTATTTAAAAAAAATTAACCCAAAGAATCTTATTTGGTTATTCTGTAGCTTAATATATTCAGAAGCTGACTTTTATTTTCTTTCTATACCACTTTGTAGGCAAATAAGAAAATGCTACTAACCAGGCTACAGCACTCTAGTGTCTGACAATGTATACTGAAGGCTATATTGTCAATATAAATGTAAATGAATGCTAGAAGTTGAAATTTTAGATTTTTTCTATTTTTTCATATAAATGAGGGAATATTATTGAGAGGTAGGCTGGAGAGATAATAAAATGAGTAAGACATTGAATTAGCCTTGCACATGACTGACCTAGGTTCAATCCCTAACACTGCATATGATTTCCTGAGCATACCGCCAGAAGTAAGCCCTAATTGCTCTGGGTATGACCCCAGATGATCCTCCCTTCTCAAAACAAAAAGATTATTAAAAGTTATCAGATCACTAAAACTCAGAGCTAGGGACCATATCTAGCTCTGCTCAGGTCACTGCTGGTTTTGCACTCAAGGGGACTAAATGGGGTGCCAGGAGTTGATCCTAGTTGGAGACATGCAAGGCAAAAGCTTTATCTGCTGTACAATCTCTCTGACCCCACAAATGCTATTCTTCTAATCACAATGAAGTTAATCTGAGGAAACAATGGAAATTAAACTTCAGAGAGAGCAGATGATTGATAACTTCTATACCTAAATATAATATAATGACTAAATATAATGACTAATAAGCTGTGTTTGTAGAGACTGAATGATGTATGAACTTTTTCCTTTGGTAAAAAGATGTAGGAAAGAGTAGATGTACCTCAATATAAGGTTGTATTGTTCTTAGGAGCAGTGTTCCCAGGAGAGAGCAGTTTTATGCCTAGTAGATCAAGGAAGTGAAGAATGTTGAATTTCCTAAGACTCAAAAATTGGATAAACCATTTTTTTATTTAGAAAAAAGAAGCAGGCTAAGTTCAGTTCTTCTATAGAATTCACAGTTTTGTGATTCTACGAATCTTGTTACCAGTTTCCCTTCCCAGCACATATTGAATGATTTTATGATATCATCAGTAAGTCCTTCCTTCTCATACTTCACATGCGGTGAAGCATCCAGTTGAATTAATGTTTATTGACTTTTACTCTACCATAACTCAAGTTGGATCAAATGTAGACCTCTTCTCCTTCAATCTACTTTTCTCTGGGCAGGGGTGTTACACCTGGCCATGTTCAGGGCTTACTTACTACTGGTTCTGCCTCAGGGATAAGTGCTGGCAGGGTTCTGAGGACAAACGAAATTCTGGGGAATAAACTTGGAATCATGCGCAAGGCTAGAGTCCTACATGCTCCACTATCCTTTCAGTCCTTGTAATCTACTTACATAATTTCTATATTCCTATAAACTATAAATTTGTCATGTTTCTTGCTTTATAATAGGAACTATGGGGCCACTGTACCATGAAGTATGGGAATTTTACAATGACATAAACAAATTAATGAAACTATTGATTTTCTGGAACCTGAATCAAATATCATAATCGAACATAAAAGTGGAAATTTATCTCAAATTAAAATAAGACCTAGGGGCCGAGCGATAGCCAGTGTGTAGGGCGTTTGCCTTGCATGTGGCTGGCCCATGCCGGCCCTGGTTCAATCTCCCACATCCCATATGGTCCCCTGAGCACCGCCAGGAGTAATTCCTGAGTGCAGAGCCAGGAGAAACCCCTGAGCATCGCCAGGTGTGACCCAAAAGAGTAAAACAAACAAACAAACAATTAAATAAAAAATAAAATAAGACCCAGTGATTCAGAAGAATATCAACAATTATTTAAAAAAAATCTGACAAGTAATTTTGGTTCAAAGAGCTTTGAAAGACTACCAGTACAGAACAATTATGTTTACAAAACATTTCCTCAATCACATGGAATTTGATAATAAAGTGGAAGAGATCAATATGTTGAAAATGAAGAGTAAGAGTTTCCTTGAAATAAATATGATACACTTGCAATAGACACTTGTAATAAAGTTGCTTCCTTTTTTCTAAATTTAGATACAAATGGTTTTAAGAAGTTCATGTGTTACTTAAAAGCAGCATGAATTTGGAATAGAAAACGGAAAATAAAGGTGATTGATGGTAGATTAGATAGTTTATAAAATATTAGATAACATTAGGTATTTTATAAAATGGCAGCTTCTTTGCTACCAAAAGAAAACTAAGGGTAATTTTTTTTGTTTTTGTTTGAGCATAAACTATAAGATCCCTAGCAAAGAAAGTCAACTAAGAGATAATACAAATCCTTATGGTATGCTGTCTAGATCATGTATAACTAAGAAAAAAAATCAACAAAGGGCATATGAAGAGCAGAGGAAAATGTAGGTAGAATCTATCAATGAAATATGTGCTAGTTGTCAGTGACTACAAAAATTTTGAAAAAGTATGTTTAAAAGCATGAATCAAGATTGAAGGAGTTCATCTTAAGTATGCTGTAGTGGGTGTTAAAAACAATGCGTAAGGTCTGAGAAACGCTAGTGAGAAGAAAGGAATTGAAGTTACCTTAAGAAAGCTAAAGTTTCAGAACCTTCTTATGTCAGGCCTCCCCGCATACAAAATCCATTATGAGAGAAGCAAGACACAATTGCTTCAAGATACTTTGAGTTAAGAATATTATCTTTTTAGAATGAAAATCCATTTTAAAAAAGATTAAAAGCACTTTAGTGAATGTTGTTTGACCATCAGAATAAATAGCTAGTTGCTATGGAAGTGGTGATTTTAGGAATTTAACGAAAGCATCATCAAAATGAAAATTTTGATGGACCCATGAGCAAAACAAAAAAAAAACCTAGAAAGTCAAATTTTCTTGATTAATAAAAATTTTTAAAAGTGCAAATGTAAGTTGCTTATATAATTTTTTTGGAAATTTCTACTTTCAGAATATGTAGTCATGCTATTTCTTTATGAACTATCCCACTTAGAAATAGTTTCAATAGTTCTGATATTTTGCTTTAAGTTTTTTTTTAAAGATTTATAAAAAGCTGACTGCCAATTATTAACTTAGGCAAAATGTTATTTGGTCATTTGAAGTGCATGCTTTCAGAATTTATGTATATTATATTACAATTTAACTTTCTTGAGTGCATATATCCAGGAAATTATTTTGTTAGTTGCATCTTTGACTTAATTTATGTCTTCAGAATGTAAACCGTTTCTAAAACTGTGCATAAAATCTAATCAAATAATGGAGAAATATGAAGTTTGTGGGGAAAAAAATGGAAATATAGATCAAGCCTGTTTTTAAAAGAGTGGTTAGCATGCCTTTGTTTAGTTAAACAAAGTTGGGATTTAGCAGTCATGTTCTTTGAAAAAGCATTAGAATAGTAAATATTTTTATTTATTTATTTATTATTATTTTTATGCTTTTTGGGTCATATCCGTCAATACTCAGGGGTTACTCCTGGCTCTGCACTCAGGAATTACTCCTGGATGTGCTCAGGGGACTATATGGGATGCGGGGATCGAACCAGGCCTGCCGCTGCAAAGCAAACACCCTCCCGCTGGGCTATCGCTGCGCCCCAAAAATAGTAAATATTTTTTAAGTTACAATCTTGTTCATGTGGAACCACAGGGAAAATCTTTAATTATACTTTGATGACTTCCCAGCAGAGCAGAGTACATTACTCAAATTCTAAAAATCATTACCATCTTGACTCTACCTACAAATGTAGCAGACAACTGCTTGATCAAATTTTTTTTTTCTTTTAGGGAACTTTATCATTTAGAACCATGTTATTTTTGTTCAACACGAAATGTTGATAATTTCTTATATATCTGTAATTTTACTACATTTCCAGGAACTTATTGTCTTCAATAAATAAAATGCAGGCCTTTATTATATTACTGAAATTTCCAGAATTACACAAAGTTAGCACTTATGGATCAATCTGCATTTTAAGTTAGTCAAAATCAAAATTAATTCCTTCTCCCTAAATATGTAGAGGCAGAAGTGGCTGGAATTTCCATGATTAGCATTTTCTTTAATAAAAGAAAAAATTTGTAGGAAAAGAACATTTAAAACAGGTCACAATTAACGGAGACATTTTAATTTTATTTAACTGTTCTTAAGAGATATTATTCAAAGGCACAAGTGATACACAGAAACACATTTTCTTTTGAGATTTTGGTTTGTTTCTCTTATCGCACTTGGTAGTAGTTTGAAGGGTAGTGCTCTGATATATTTTCTTGAAATCATAAAATTGGACGAATGTTGGTAGTTTTCTCATTATGAAGTCATTTTTATAATTTGTAAAACTAAACGAAAAAATCAATAATTACACTTGAAAAAATAAGCAATGTAAAGAGTTTATAGACTTTTTTAACTTTTTTTTCCATTTTCTGAGTTTGGTGCCACATTCTGTTCGGCTCATAGCTTACTATAGGCTCATGAATTACTCCTGGCGGTTCTCTTTTTATTTTTTTCTTTTGGGTCACACCTGGCAATGCTCTGGGGTTACTCCTGGCTCTGCACTCAGGAATTACCCTGGCGGTGCTCGGGGACCATATGGGTGCCAGGGATCCAACCAAGTTCCGCCGCAGTGCAGGCAAACGCTCTACCCACTGGAGTATCGCTCTGGCATTCCTGGCGGTTCTTGGGCGGCCAAATGCAGTTCCTGGATGGAGCTGAGGTCAATTATAAGCACGGAAAGTGCATTCGACCCTAATTTTTGTTTTTATTTTAGTATGAGTTAAGCATTATATATGTGATCATAATTTCTTAAAAAAGACATTTTCTGGTACAGAATTTAAGAAATCATTGCCTTTTCTTCGCATCAGTCTGGCCAGGATATTCTCAAAACCAGAATCTATGAACCAGAGTCTATTTTAAGTTAGTTAAAATAGACTGTTGTTCATTTAAATAATTGGACATCTATTTTGCATCTATTTTGGTTCTTTTAATTTTACTTTTATGGTTAAGATGGAAGATATTGTAACTTTTTAGCTGATTTGAAAAATTAAGATTTTTCAAAGTGAGACAATATTCTATAATGTAATTTTAGGGAAATAATTTGATAAAATAGTCCTGTTATAAAAACATAGTTATGATAAACTTTACTCTTTTGAAATGAGAAAAAACAAAAGCCATATCATAATTTTGACAGTCCAAGGCACATGCAAAGATTATTTTCATATATTAGAACTAAGCCATTTAATAATTAGAATAAACATCTCAGAGTGGGGACTGGGAGATAGTATAGTTGATAGATGTTTGCCTTGCAAGCAGCCAATCCAGGCTTGATATCTGTTATCCTATTTTATCCCTGAGTACTTCCAGGAGTAATTCCTTGGCGCAAAGTCAGGAGTAACCTCTGGGCATTGCTGTGCTCCCCTCCCAAATGATCCGAGTAATTGTTCTCAAATTGGGATGAGTCATTATTGTCTTTGTCTTAATAGAAACCCTGGTAATACTGTATAATATACTTGATCAATTCACTTGATAGATATATTTGAACAGGTACTTAGCTTAAAAACATGAAAAATTGCTTTATCCTGTTAAAGGCTTAATCTCACTCAAATAGAAGAGAGACCTCAAAGTAACATTACAATAGAACTTAGGTTATCATTGACAAGCAAATATTGGTGAGCAATTTCAGTGTTTTACAAGCTGATTTGCACATGAATTGTGTTACAATTTGTATAAATTTGTTTCTCTGGGCTAAGAAATAGGTGGGCGGTAATGGATCACTCTATCTAAATCCACATTTTTGCCCAGCCCATACACTCAAAATGATCATTATTCTCTGCTTGTCACTGCTAATGCAAGAGCTGAAACATGAAATATCATTTATGAAGCTAGAGAGATTTGAGAGTCTGAGTAAGTTGAGTGATGATTTTTAATAGGTATGAAGATGGGCCAGAGCTACAGTACTGCAGGTAGGGTATTTGACTTGCACTGGTCAACCTGGGTTCCATCCCCGGCATCCCATATGGTTGCTGAGCACCTCCAGGAGTAATTCCTGAGTGCAGGGACAGGAATAACACCAGAGCAATGCCAAATGTGATCCAAAAAATCCTGCCTAAAGAAAAAATAGGCATGAAGATGATGATGATGATGATTTTGAAACTATAGGCATATTCCACAACATTTAGAATGAGAGCTTTTTTTTCCATAAGTTACCAATACTGTTCTTTTAGAAACTTCCTTTTGAAATGATGTAATTATCCATATAGGTGTCTTAAAAGTATACCAGTGATAGCCCTATTTATTTCAAATTTTGCATAGAATTTGAACATTATTGTTCTATTTTTGTATTAAGAAATTCAGGGAAAAAGGCTTTATACATTGTCATTCTCAGTAAACTCAACCTTTTGTTTTGTTTTAGTGTTTGGTCCATACCCATTGAAACTCAGGGATTGCTCCTGATTGTGCACACAGAATTTAATTCTGACAGTGCTTGGGGACCTATATGCAATGCCCATATGGGATGGAACCCGGGTTGGCAAACTTTAAGGTAAATGCACTGCCTTCTATACTGTCACTCAAAGCTAGAACCTAATTTTAATCTTTTTCCTAGCAAGGTAGCTTGACTTTCTCTTTTATACCAGAAAAAATTCATAATAATAGCATGATACAATTACAGAATTTCCTATTTTATTTGGGAAGCCCATTGTTGAATATAAAGATCACCTTATCAGACAAGACAGTAAAGATAGAAAAGACTTGTAATATGTTCTGCTCTTCAAACGTTTCTATTTTTGAAGATTAATTGTCTAAATCATACGATCCTACTCCTAACTTAATGGGCTCATACTACTTTTCCTGATTAAAAACTGTCCATGAAATGGAGTCAAAGTTCTCTCATGTTTGTGAATCAGGAACAGTGCGATCTTTTGGTATACTTTGAGAGTTTTAAAGCAAAACAGAAACTCCAGCACACTGCTTATAAGACCCACATTGGGATTTATGCATAACCACTATCAATGAAAGGATACCAAGAGGGTTAGAAATCCCATACTTTACCTCAAATACACAGTTAGTAGGATCTACTACAAATGTGTGTGAGTCAGAGGTTAGGCAATTCAGAGAAAGGAGCAGTGTAATAATAATTATTGTAAATGATAATATCAAGCGCAGAACTGAGCATTGAAAATAGGCAAAAGGAATATACATTAACCTCTAACAGTATGTATGAAAGCCACAGTTTGTAAAAGAAGGGAGAGAGAGAGAGAGCGAGAGAGAGAGAGAGAGAGAAGTGAATATTGACTGTCATAGATGCAGGCTGAGGGAGGGAGGGAAATTGTGGGATATTGGTGAAGGGAAAAGGACAAAGGTGGAGGGATGGGTGCTGGAACATTGTATGACTAAAATCCAAATATAAACACTTTTGTAACTTTATATATCATGGTGGTATAATAAAAATAATGAATAAGCAAATAAATAAAAAAGAGTAACTCTCTTGTTTAAACATACCCAACATAAATATTTCTAACATAAACTTATTTCACATATTTATTTAAATTTCTAATAAGTACATCAAATTAACGGGTTTGAAATAAACTCTATTTATTATGGAACATTTCAAATTTCTTGCAAAATTTTGCGTACATATAGATTCCAATCCCATTAATTTTTGTTCTTGGAATGAATGAAAACTTGATAAAGCTCGAATCATTTTTATATTCCCTCATTGTCATATCTTACAAATAATTCACTAGCAAATGTTTCCCTAGCTCTATGCTGCAAAATGTATCTAGAATTGCGTATGCTGTCACAACTTCTCTTGAGTATATTTTTTGTCACATCTACATTTTTTAGTAACTTTCAATCACTGTATTACTGTTTTCCCATTGTTCATCGATTTGCTCTAGTAGGCACTAGTAACATCTCCATTAGTCCTGTCACAAGCAAGTGCAACCCAAGGGCATCTACTTGCTACAGGGACAGGATGAGCCTAAACCATTCTTCAGGTTATGGAACTGAGGTCCATAATAGTTACTAGTCTTTGGCATAAAAAGTAAATAAAACACAGTAGCTTGCCAGGCTTTACCATGTAGGTGGTATAGTCTCAGTAGAAGGCTCTCAACCCGAGCATTTACTGATGAAACTTAAAGGGGGAAGATCAGGTTTTCTCTTGGATGGAGCTCTGAGGAACTATGGAGTCTGGATGTTGAGAATGACTAACTGCATGGTGTGCAGTTTGTTCTGGCTTCTTGCCAGGCTTACTGGTATCAGTTAAAACATGTCTATAACAGTTTACTATGTATAAATGTGAAAGAAATTGGGAAGAACCTTATGCAAAATTCAGTATCCTTTAAAAATATCACAAGGCTGCATGCCAAGGAACTTGTGGTTCTGGCATGGGTGGCTCTCTCACTTCCGGGGCAACTGACATGGAGGCAGAGGAAAGGGCAGGGCCCAAAACTCCACTCTGAGTCCGGCCAGCATGGTCTCTCCCCTGCTCATGAGAGCAAACCCTTGGAGCAATGTTGGACTCGGCCAAGGGGTGGCCGAGCGCCTTACTGGGAGGTCAGCTCCATGGGTTGCTTCCACAGGGGGCCGGCTGAGCAGCGCATCTGTGGGTCTGAAGTGGAACTTTCAATGCATACATTTATTCCTGATTTCCCTCATGTGATGTGTTCTATGCCTAGCACAGAAGTATCCTTTAAAATTGTTGCTTAGCATGTTTATGCTTTAGTTCAAATACTTCTGGAGTTTAAAAAACTTATTTTGATTTAGTATATAAGGAAGTAATAATGTATATGGTGACCTACCAGAACATAAACAACTTATTCCTTTATATTCCCTGGTGACACTTCCTCCCTCTCACCTTTCTCTCTAATTGCTATAGCAACACTGGCTGCCTTGTTCTTTGAAGCAACTGCTAATGGTCCTTGCAAAATGCCTCTATACAAATAAATCTTCTGCTTAGACTCTTCTTTCAAAGATATAAATACAAGTTGTAGCTTTCAGATCTTTACTAGCAGAATATTTTCTTTATCCTATATTTCCTGAATATTTCCTTATTTGCCTAAAATTATATTTTGTTACTCCACACCTTCGTTAATCCTTTCCTGTAATTTTTCCTGTGCCAAGTTCACCCCAGATTTTCTTCTTTTGGACTTATTTATCTTACATAATACAAAATTTAATAATTTACTTTTACTTCTCTGCTTTTTTAATGTAAGTAGAGTGAGAAAATAAAATGTAAGCTCCCATAGGAAATTTAAGATATTTTAGTTGCTCAACGGTATATGCAAAGTACATAATAAGATGTACTTTGTGTCACAGATAGTGCCTACTATGTGTCAGCAATGTACTGACACATCATAGAAATTCCATAAATACATATGTAATAAAGTGAAATTAATGACACACATCCTAAAAGCATTCAATAACATTTTATGTTTATGCATTTCTTTTTATACCATGCTCACTAAATATGTGATCTTAATAAGGATAAGTTAGGAAGTGAGATGTATAGTGCATTGTCACATTATTTTTATAAAAATTCAAATTACTTTTATAAAAATTCAAAATTTATGGGGACATATACAAACACAATATTGTGGCAATAATTAGAAAAATAAGAGTGTTCCTGAGTTTCTCAGTACCTTAATAGTTTAAGAGGGAGAGAACGAAAAAAAAATGGGGTGGAGGGTATGAGGGTTCCTGATCAGGCAGTGGTGTGGAATTTTGTGGCTGAAACTGAAATTTAACTGATAAACACTCTTGATCTCTTAACTATCTCATAGAGACTGCAAATCTGCAAATGATAAAAACAAATACCAAGAAGCACTCTGAACAGAGCAATTTTTTGCATGTGGTGGTGAGATCTTTTACAGACATACCCAAGAATCTTTTAAACACATACATACATGCACATATAGGAGTGAGAGATGGTGGGAAAACAGCTCTTTTAAAGGGGAATAGGAAATAGTGCTTAGGGATTTTCAATTTTGTGTATTGATTTTCCCTCTTCTTGGGAAATGCAGAAATAAAATCCCTGGGTATGAAGCAAGATTATTAACCTTTTTTTTTTTTTTTTTGCTTTTTGGGTCACACCCAGAAATGCTCAGAGGTTACTCCTGGTGGTACTCGGGGCCATATGGGATGCCAGGGATCGAACCCGGGTAGACCACATGCAAGGCAAATGCCCTACCCGCTGTGCTATCGCTCCAGCCCCCAAGATTATTAATCTTAGACAAGAGTTAGATGAGTTTTTTTTTAGCAGATAGACAGAACAAGTACAGATCTTCTCTGATATTTTTAACATCAGTATACTAACTGGGCTGTTTCTGTGTGGTAATCATTTTATGAGAGAAAATGTCTTATCTCTTTAAATTATTATAATATTTATCATCTGATTCTTCAAGTTATGAAGTTAGCTTATTGGATAGAGACTCTCAGACATGGGGCAGAGCTGTTCCTTGCTCTCCCTGTGTCCAATCGTTCATGAGGCACCCGGGAGGCATGGCAGGTTCTAGCCTTTGCCCACCACCCCAGCAGAGCCTCACAACAAGCCAGATGACACCCCACTCCCATTGGGGCTGCCATTTTCCACATTTGGACTTCCCTCTCGTTAGAACTCCACCCAGCAGACTAGCCCATCACAGCCCGGATCATCGACACCCACCCTGCAGCAGTTTTTTTTTTTTCAATCCAGCGCCAGGGATGCTGATCCAGAGACTCTCAGACATGGAGCAGAGCTGCTCCTTGCTCTCCCCTGTGCAGAGCTGTTCATGAGGCACCCGGGAGGCATGGTGGGTTCTAGCCCTGGCCCACCACCCCAGCAGAGCCTCACAACAAGCCAGACAAGCTCCCCCCCACTCCACGGGGGCCGCCATTTTCCACATTTGGACTTCCCTCTCGTCAGAACTCCACCCAGCAGACCAGCCCATCACAACCCGGCTCGTGCGGCCTCTTGCAGCCATGCAGTTCATCAGTAAATGTTTTATTTGGACGTGACTACAAGAGTATGCCTCCCACATGGCAAGCCTGGCATGCTGCTCGTGTTGTATTTGATATGCCAAATACCAGTAACAATTATATTAGGTCATTCCCATGACCTAATATAATGGTTTGAGGCTCTTTATGTTCCTAGCAAGCTGATGCCCTTGGCTCTACTAGCATGAGACAGGACATATGGAGATATTACTGGTTCCCCTCTAGCAAATAGATGATCAAAGGGAAGATAGTGATAGTGATAATGATAGCTTATTGGATATCAGTACTGCATATTATTAAGATTGGATTCTTCCATCATTCACTGTCAGTTAACATGAGGATTTATTTTGGCTCATAGTTTCAAAAAATTTTTTAAGTACATTCATCAAATGATGGAGGAAAGCTTGATTGAATTTACTTAAGTGACTTGAATAACCAGCAAAATCAGAATATAAGGCAAAAAATTACAATCAATTTTATCATATTTAATCGCTATGATTTATAAATACAAATAGATTTTGAATAAAGCTAGATTGTATCATTTCTCCAAAGTGGATGAATATAAAGACATATTCCTTTTCGTTCTGACAGTCTTAGATACTAACACATTTTATGAGATTCAAAGTCATCGACCTCCACCCAGCAGATGAGGCAGAGCTGCTACTGGCTCCCCTGTGCCAGCCACCACGAGGCGCCCGGGAGGGATGATGGGTTCTAGCCCTGGCCCACCATCCCAGCAGAGCCTCACAAGCCAGCGACCACCCACCCATGGGGGCCTCCATTTCCACATCCGGACTTCTCTCTCATCAGACCTCACCCAGCAGACCAGCCTATCGCGCCCGGCTCATCGGAGTTCCCCCGCGCAGTCTTTCTTAAATCCGCTCAGGTATGGGGGGGTCCAGGGACCGCAGACTGGGGCAGAGCGCTACTGACTCCCCTGGCCCGCCGCTCCGAGGCCCGGGGGGTGGTGGGTCTGGCCCTGCCCACCATCCCAGCAGAGCCTCGCACAAGCCAGACGACCCCCACGGGGCTCCTTTTCCACACGACTTTCCGTAGCCTCCACCCAAGCAGCTAGGGGGTCTCTAAATGCTGGACTTAGAGATGCCTAAGGATGCTACTGCCGGCAGAGCCTGGCAGCACCGGTGTATTTGTATATGCCAAAACAGTAAATATAGACCTCATCCGATGGTTGGGGCTCTTTATGTTCCTGGGCGCGATGCCTTGGGCTCTACTAGCTGAGACGGCATTGGAGAGTTACTGGGGACCACTCAGGATCGATATGCGGGAAGACAGTGCAGTGACAGTGAAATAAAATAACATATTTTTTTGGCTATTTTCTTGACAAACTGCTTGAATATATAGCCATGATAAAGTTACTAAAATAAATACATGCACTACATCTTCAATAGAAATTTAAAAATGAATAGTTTTCCTATTACTTAAAGTATATAGGTTTTTATTAGTCTGTAATTATCCACTGTATATAACATACAGCATATCAAAAAATCTGGTGGAAAATATGTATACAAATTAATCAACAGAAAATATTTAATAAACATGTGCCTCTCACATGCTCAATTCAACTTTTTTGTTCTAAATGCTATGAATGTCTTTGGTGATATTACAGATTTGAATGAGTTTATGTTTGTAACATCTCATGATGGAAAATAAAAGTTTTAAAATTGTTCTTATTATGAAATATTAATGGAACCCATACAGACACACTTAAACTGACTTATGTTTTAAATTTAGCTTTAATAGACTGACCTGATACAATCCTGCACTTACATACAGTTTGGACAAATTTCTGTATACTTACTTTCATTCCATAAAATTGTGTAATTATTTATTTTCTTTGTATGAATAGACTCTAAGTTTCATAGACTGTAAATGTAAAAAGCACCCTATATCTCATCCATCTTCTACTGTCATGACATGAGAAGTTCATAAACTCATAAAACAGAATACAGGAGGCAACAAGTTTCTTTGAATGTGGCTATCCCTGGTTTATTATCTGGTAGTGCATATGTTCCCCTAAGCATTGTCAAAGGATATTCTTTATCCAAAACCAGGAGTAGCCCCTGACTATCACCCAGGTATGGCTCAACCTTCTCTTCCCAATAAACAAATTCCATTTTTACTGAAGCTGCAGGTTAATCATTCATCTGTTCAACAATGTAACTGAAACGTTGATTAAAAACATGCAATTTTACTTTTTTTCATTTTTTAGGGGAGTGGGGGTGTATAACTATCAGTGCTCTGAGGTGCCAGAAAAATATCAGTGTTCAGAAGTATTGCTGTGCTGTTGGTTCACAGGGTATAGGGGATCGAACCTGGTCTTTCATGTAAAATATTATATTCTTTCCTGTTCTTTGAGATACCTCCCTACAGAACCTTTTATCATAGGGTTTTAAGTGTGGTCAACTGGCAGACTTGCAACGAGCAAATTATGTTATTTTGTGATTATATTAGGGAGAAGGGGAGTTGAGGCATTTTTGTGATTTAATATGTAGGTCCTAAGTTGGCATTATACTAAGAAAAGTCTTTAAGTGGGCAATGCATTACAATCTAATAGCAAAATAGAAAATAGCAAGTCAAAGTATATGTGTGTGCATGTGTAGGGGGTGAGTGTGTTGAGCAAAAAGCTTTTATGTAATAAGTGCTCCATATCTGTGGTTAATGCAGGATAGGAGAGAATTCTCTTCTTTCCAGAAAGTGAAAATAATTGATCACAGATGGAAAATAGGAATTTGGAAGTAGTCAAGTATGCATGACAGCAATGAGAAGTGGATCATTTCTCTAAGAAGCCACATATCTGTAGTCAGTCTTCCTTTCTCGTCACTATTTCTCTTGACTCCTCTATTTAGATTGGTCTGACTCTTTAAAACACCCACTTAGAGTTTCTCATTAATCTAGAGCTCCTTTTAAAGTGGATACAATGATAACTTCATGACAAATTTAAGGATGTGGTTCTTTGCCAAGTCTGGAAGCTTTAGTCCTAATGTTTAGCATTACAAAAAGGATATGTGCATAAAAGTGTATAAAATCTGGCACCAAAAATGTGGGCTGTCAAATTGGTATCTCTCAATCTACTTTTAAGTAAACAAAGAAAAGAAATACTGTCTTTTTTGCTTTGGGGCTGATGGTAACAATGCTGGCTCCCTGCAATTCGTATTAACTCATCCTGCTAAAACTTGTTAAAAACAAAGTCTAGAATCAGACTAATCTGAGTTAAGGCCTTAGCTTTATTATTTTTTCCTTTTTTTGTTATACCACCATGAAACATACAATTACAAAGGTGTTCATAATTGGTTCTTGGTAATACAGTATACCAGCACCCATCCCTCCACCAGTGCCCCATTTCCACCACCAATGTACCCCACCCCCTCCCGCCCACCCCCATGCTGCCTTAATAGCAGGTACCCCAGTTTCCTCTTTTTCTCTCTCTGTCTCTCTCTCTCTCTGCCTCTGCATCTCCCCTCTCTTATTTTACACATTGTGGCTAGCCCTGCAGATATTTAGAGTTTATCACTTAAGTCTCTTTGTGTATATTCAATAGTGAGTTTTAATCTGCCATTACCATTTCCCGCATTTAGTAAAACGCTGGTATCTATTTATGTCGTATTAATGAATGCAGTCATTCTATATCTGTCCTTTTCCTTCTGACTAATTTCACTCAGCATGATAGTCTCCATGTCCATCCATTTGCAGGTAAATTTTATAATTTCATCTTTTTCTGACAGCCGCATAGTATTCCATAGTGTAGATGAACCACAGTTGCTTTAGCCAGTCCTCTGTTCTCTGGCATTTAGGTTGTTTCCAGATTCTAGCTATAGTGAATAGCGCAGAGATGAATAAAGAAGTACAGATAGTGTTTCTGCTATGGGCTTTTCGGTCTCTCGGGTATATTCCCAGGAGTGCTATTGCTGGATCAAATGGGAGCTCACTATCTAGTTTTCGGAGGAATGCCCATATTGTTTTCCAAAAGGGCTGGACCAGTCGGCACTCCCACCAACAGTGGATCAGAGTCCCTTTTTCCCCACATTCACGCCAGCACCGGTTGTTCTTGCTGTTTTGGATGTGTGCCAGTCTCTGTGGTGTGAGATGGTACCTCATTGTTGTTTTGATTTGCATCTCCCTGATGATTAAAGATGAAGAGCACTTTTTCATATGCCTTTTGGCCATTCGAATTTCTTCTTTTTGGAAGCTTCTGTTCATTTCTTCTCCCCATTTTTGAGTGGGGTTGGCTGGTTTTTTCTTGTGGAGTGATACCAGTTAGCTTTATTATTTAAAAGATCTATAAACATGGTAAACATGGTTATGTTACTAATTTTCTTAGCATTTATTTAATCATAGCACTGGATATTTAAGGTGTATTTTTGCATTATTGAGATTTAAAATAATAATAATAATAATAATATTATTATTAATTTTGCTTTTGGGTCTCACGCAGGTGTACACAGGGCTTATTCCTAGCTCTGGGCTCAGAGGTCACTCTATTTGGTATTCAGGGGGTCAAATATAATGTTGCTGCCAAAACTCAAGTCAGCTGCATACAAGGCAAGCATTCTACACACTGTTCTATCATTCTGACTCTCAAAATAAATACTGAAAGATTTTGGAAGATATCTAGAAACTAGCACTAACTTCATGATACTACTCATTTAATGTAGATGTCCCTTAAAATAATGGGGGAGCATTGTGCTTATCAAATGGCTTTGGTAAAAATGGCTTGGTAAAGAAACATATGGGACCAGGCAGGTAGCACTGCAGGTAAGGTACTAGCCTTGCCTGCAGACTGAGTTCAATACCCAGCACTACCTAAAGTCCCTGAATCCCAGGCAGGATTCATCCCTAAATCAGGAGTACGTCCTGCCTGAGCACAACCTGGTATGGCACAATATCCCCCATCAACCTACCCCACCCTAAAAGAAATGTGAAGAAGTATCTAGAAATATTTACACAATATTGACACAAACTGATTGTCCCATTTTAGGTGTATGATATAAAAATGGTTGCATGAGTGATGTTCACATTTTTATATGGTCAAAAGCTTTGATATGGTAAATAGAATATATAAGCATATATCAGATACCGATTGGGTCCCACAGGATGTTAAAAGATCGCGTGGCCGCCTACCTACAAGATGGTCAGACTTCCTTATCAAGACCCTGAACGAACAGTTTGAGGCTCTTAATATTCCCGAAACAACCAGATGCCATTGGGCTACACTGGCATGTGATAGGGTCAAATGGAAACATTACTGGCCCCCGCTCGAGCAAATCGATGAATAATGGGATATCAAGTGATCAAGTGATCAAATGATATCAGATACAAAAAACTTGCTAAGGAAGATAACTAGATTGTTTAAATTAATTTGGTAATGCTGTTCACATTTGTATGAATTTTTCAAACATTAGGGAAACTGACTAACATAATTGATACAAAATGTCTACTAATAGTTTGTGTTGTTATAAGATAATTAGGAAATGAATAACATATTTAGTAATATGTCAATTTGATATTTATATTAATGCCAGCTAATTTAATTTCTTATTAAAAAATTAAATCACTGTGAGATAAACAGTTATAGAATTGTCCATGATTGCTTTTCAGTTCTAATAACTGCTTCTTCATCAGTGTACATTTCCCACACCAATGTCCCCAGTTTCCCTCGTCCCACCTTCCAATCCTGTCTGTCTTCATAGCAGTCACTTTTCTTCTCTCTCTCCTATTCTTTTGTTCATGATAGTTCAAAGTACAGATATATTTATGATTATCATATAAGACACCTATTTTGGCACTCAATTTTTGTCCAGAGTGATCACTTCCAACTATCATCGTCCTAGTGGTCCTCTCTATGTCCTAATTGCCCAGTCCTAAAAGCGGGTATCTTACATGGGGAATTGTTTTCAGTCTTTTATTCTGAGTCTTTGTTTGCTTTGGCTGTTCAAATATTTCCCTTTTAGGCAGCAGATTGTTGGATTCAGATTTTTAATCATTTTGTGACCCTGTTTCTTAATTGGTACATATAGTCCATTGATATTGAGAAAGATTATTATCATGGGGCTTTGTGCCATGTCTCTATAGAAGTTTATCATGTTTGTGAGCCTTTTCTTGCCTTACAATAGCCACTGCAGTCCTTCTTAAGGTTGGTTTGAGTATATGAAATCAAAGTTTATGAACTATCATTTATTCATAAGGTTGTGTATCCTTCCTTCAAATCTGAATGAGAGTCTAGCACTGGTAAGATATTCATTTTAATGAGTTCTTTCACTATATCCAAACCCCTGTCTTTGGGCCTGAAGGGTTTCATATGTTGAGTATGTCAAAGGGATGCTATTTTGTATGTAATTTCCATCTTTGATTTGCTGCATACAGTATTGTGTCTCTATCGGCATTTTTCATTTGGATTAGGGTATGTTTCTGACATTCTTTATTAGAATTTTTTGTAGCTGATACCCTTGTGGGTTTCTTGGGTCTGGACACCTGTGTTCTCTAGCCCTGGAAACTTTTCAGCAAATATGTCTTTAACTGTTGAATCATTTGTTGTGCCTGTCCCTCTGAGACTCCAATGATTTTTATGTGTTCCTCTTGAATTCATCACATTATTTCTCTTGCCTGCCTTTGAGCTACTTTGAGATCTTTTCCATTTCTGTGGCTGCCTGGATATTATCTGCAGTTCATCCTTAAACTGACTGATTTTTGTCTTCAGCTGTTGTTATCTACTTCCAAGGACTTTTTCTTCTACTGAATTTCTTTATTGATGACACTTTTATTTGTAGTTTTCTCTTATTTCTGCTCTAATTCTTCCTGAACCATATTGACTGCCAGTTCCGTTGGTTCTCTCATATCTTCCTCTATTTTATTGGATGTTCATTCCACTCTTTCTTTGAACTCATTAAACATCCTCACCATTTCTTCCCTATTATTTATCAGAGAAATTATGTTCTGAGTATTCCTTTTTGAGGCTTCATGGCTTCTATCTTCATCCACTCCCAAGGCTGAGTGGTGCGGGTGATTTCTGTGCCTTTTTTCCCATGGTGCCTGTGGTGATATGGAGAGGGTCTGTTCTAGTACACTCTCACTGTCACTGTTCCCTCCCTCACTGTCAGGAGTAACCTGGGGTAGCCCTGTGGGCGGTAGTCTCTTCTTTCTCTTTCAAGGATAGTACCTTTCTCTTTGATGCTCCTGTGTAGCTCCTGTGCAACCTCTTGTGTTGACTCAGTGACTGTGTTCTTTGGCCTGAACTATTCTACCATTCACTGTAATTTTTGTGAGATTGAGGGAATGTTGATTGAGGTAGGATCTAACGGGCTATTGGCCTATTGTGTTAGGGTAAGCCAGGCTACATTGGGAAAGTTAAGATGGCATACTATGCAGCTGTCAGGAAAATGAAATCATGAAATTTGCCTACAAATGGATGGACATGGAGATCATAATGCTTAGTGAAATCAGTGAGAAGGAAAAGGAAATATATAGAATTACTGCATTCATCTGTGCATATATATATATATATATATATATATATATATATATATATATATACCAGTGTTCTACTAATTACTAATTGTTGGAAATAGTAATGACATGCTAACCACAAAATGTATGCATGGCAAGCCACAATGTAAGAGAAGGGACAGAGAGGGAGAGAGAGACATAGAGAAAGAGACAGACAGAAATAGAGAGAGAGAGAGAGAGAAGAGGGCAAAGTACCTGCTATAGTGGCAGGTCAGGGAAGGGGGATGGAATCTGGGGACATTGGTGGTGGGAATTGTGACTGGTGGAGGGATAGGTGTTGCAACATTGTATGACAGAAACTCAGTCTTGAACAGCTTTGTAAATGTCTACCTCATGGTGTTATAATTAAAAAATCAATAAAATAAAATTTAAAAAATTAACCACAGATAAAAGTCAGAGTATCATGGAATATATAAGGGGACATTAAATGGTCATTGTGTTAGCAGTCAGGTGTTAGTTTAAAAAATCTTTTTTTCCAATTGCATTATGCCATAGTCACCATCAAGAGTGGTCTCCTCAACTAATTTAATTTCTAAGATATATGAAAATGCCAAATTTACTACAAAGCTACAGACACCTAAATATTATGGTTTATGCCAAAGTTAGAAACAGAAAGTATACAGAAGATATATCAAAATGCCTATATAATAATTTTATTTGAGGTGCTGGAGCCGATAGAACAGCAGGTAGGGCATTAGTCTTATACACTGCCGTATCAGGTTTGATCCCTAGCATCCCATATGATCCCCCGAGCACTTCCAGGAGTAATTCCTGAGTGAAGAGCCAGAAATAACCCCTGAGATTCATCTGGTGTGACTCAAAAAGCAAAAAAAAAAAAAATTATTTGGCTTTTACTTGCAGACATTGGGCAGAGCTGCTACCGGTTCTTGCTGTGCCCAGCCGCTCACGAGGTGCCCGGGAGGGATGGTGGGTTCTAGCCCTGGTCTGCCATCCCAGCAGAGCCTCACAAGAAGCCAGACGACTCCCCACTCCATGAGGGCCGCCATTTTCCACATCTGGACTTCCTCTCGTCAGAACTCCACACAGCAGAAGAGTTTATCACAGCCTGTCGCGGTTCATCAATAAATGCTGGAGATCAGAGGTGACTACCAGAGTATGCCACCCACATGGCAGAGCCTGGCAAGCTTCTCATGTCGTATTTGGTATGCCAAATACCAGTAACAATTATAGACATCATTCCCATGACCTGATGGAATGGTTTGAGGCTCTTTATGTTCCTGGAGCAAGCAGATGCCCTTGGACTCTACTAGCATGAGACAGGATATATGCAGATGTTACTGGTGCCACTCAAGCAAATCGATGATGAACGAGAAGACAGTGATACAGTGGAGAGCAATTTTTACCAAATCATTATTAATATATTTGGGATCTCATTAAATATAATATCTTGCCAAAACAATTATTGTTTTCTAGCCTTTTGGATGGCTTCTAAATATACAATGAATCTTGGTCTATGATAACCTTTATATATAATATATGAATATATTATATATATTATATAAAATATCCTGTCCCTCGAGGTGTTGCAGGTGTGGCTGTGGTGCCTGGCTGTGTCAGAAGGTGGCAGACAGGATACAGGCTTATCTACACACAGGGCTTTGCCCCGTGGGCCCTGGGTTGTTAACAGTTTGACATAGAAAAAGACTGGGTCCCCTGGGATGAACCCAGAGCCATGGCAGATCCTGGCAAGCTACCTGTGGTGTATTCAACATGCCAAAAACAGTAACATAATGCTCATTCTCAACGTATGGAGACCTTATTGGCACCCACTCGAGCAAATCAATGAACAACGGGAAGACAAGTGATACAAGTGACAAGTAATATAAAATATATTTATATTATGTAGGTAAATAGTATATAATATATATATTTATGTATTATATATATGTAAATCCACAAAATGACAAAACAGAATTAGGACTCAAAGTGTTTACATGGTACACAAACCACCCAAATTCCATTTCTGGCACTACATATGGCCTACTGATCTTTGCCAAGAGTGATTCCTGAGCGCTAAGCCAAGAATATACATTGCTGAACACACTGCTGTGTGCCTCCCCCACCAATAAGAAGAAACAAAATAAAACCTACGAAGTTGGCTGTAGAGATGCTAGAGAGGAGTACGGTGATTACCTTGCATGTGATTGACATGGTTCCGTCCCTAGTAGTGTATGTTCCTAAACATCTTCAGTAGTCATCCTAAGTGTTGGATGGCAGGTTTAGCTAGCTTGGGAGCTTTGCTCACAGCTTAATCTATTTACATATTCTTAAACCAAGGTTCATTCTAATGAGATCTCTCCTATGTAAACACTGATAGAGGGTGTGGCAGTTACAGAAGTCACCTCGACTCTGAGTAACTTCTGACTTATTATTATACATCTAATAAGACAATTATGTTATCTAGATTGGGCAGAGCTCCTCTTTATACCCACTACACCCAGTGTGGGACAGTGTGGGACTGCCACTGTGGCTACATTGAGACTATTTAAGGATATAGGAAGGATCATACTAGTTTGCCCTCATGCAGGTGATATCTGTCCTGATACGGTCGGGGAACCCAGCGGCTCCCTGACACCTAAACACAGACAAATTCGAAAGTTTAGTATTAAACTACTTTTTACTTAGTACTACCTGTCATAGAAAAATGTTTTAGTAATTATAATAAAACAAAGAATATTTGATTTTCTAATAGCAAATTTAGAAAAGGGGGCTATTACAAGAATATTCCACATGAGAAAATATGAAAATCATAGCATTAGAAAAGGAAAGTTAAAACCATCTAACTTACTCTCAATTCATGCAAATGAGACATCCTATCTTGCATTCATAAAGAAGGAATATAGGATTCTTTAATCTAAATTTTAAAAATGTAGGGGTGAAAGACAGCACTTTTTTTGAGTTATATATTTAGTTTTAGTTAATATCTCTTTCCAATCCATTTGTAAGCTGAATATATTAGCCAACATTATACTATCTCAACTTGTCTTTTAAAATACTTGCATTTTGAGATAATTACATAATATAGAAAATTAAATCTTCGTAATTTCTGTACACTAGAGGGCACTCAAATATCCAAGGATTAAATGTACTCTGTTTTAGGGGATCTTTGAGAAAATAATAACTTTTAAATACTTAAAAGTAACAAGAATGTAGTATTGATATATCATCATAAATATTAATTTTGAAAAAAGATTATAATATTATATTTTTTAAAAAGTAGCTCCATCATATTTCTTTAGTAGGACATGATTCTCTAAATATCTGTATCTATGATACCTTATAAGAAACTTTCAAAACCGTTTCCATAGTTGTTTTTTTCTGAAATTGCATGTGCCAAACACTCTTAGCTTCCAATTTTCATTTTGGCACTGTTATAACAAATTTATAGTATTGCTGATAGCTGTTTCAGGAGTATGATATTTGACTACCATACCCACCACAGGAGTGCCAATGTCCCTCCACCAATGTGGATATCCTGCCCCGTCCCCTATCCCACAAGCTTGGTAAATTCATTTCTTTATGTTGACTGATACAGTCTATTGCTACTGGATACTATTCCATACTATATGTTTTGTTATAGTCTGCATATGAGAAAAAATATGTTTTAGTTCCATTTCCAAAGGCATACTTCATACAGTAAAATGTTCTTTTCATCCAATAGCAACTGTTTAATTGCATCTTTTCTTGTAGCTGAGTAATATTCCACTGTGTATATACTACAGCTTTTCTTTTTTATCCATTCCTCTGTTCTTGGATATTTAGATTGCTTCTAGTCTGTGGCTATTGTGCTGGTGCTGAACACAACAGTTATTCTTTGCCACTTGCACCATCAGTGCACATGATTTCCATATCTATTCATATAATTTATTTAATTCCATTCACCACTCAAGTTCCTTTTTACTTAAAAAATATATTGTAATATTACATGGACATCTTCATGCTTATATTTTTAAAAAATGTGTTTTGTCATGCACTTCACATTTGCTAAACATATGTTTAAAAAGTGGTTTTTAAAAAATATTATAAATTTTTCTTGTATGTATTGGAGCCAGAATTGGAGCTCAGGGATTGCTCCTGGTGGTGCCCAGGGAATCATAATCAGTGCTGGGGTAAAACCTAGGGAGCTATATGAAAGACAAATATCTTAAGCATTGTACTACATTTCTACATTCCCAAGCCAAATATGTTTTAAATAAATTTCTTTAATGAATCCATATTATAGCTTTTCTACCATCTTCCTCTCAGCACCTTGATGTTTGTCATTACATAGCTCTTCATGAGTTATTTATCGGTTGTCACAAAAACATTTCCTTTAGCAAATGCACACATGTGTATTAATGAATAACATGAAATGACCATTAAAATGTTGGATGCTATAAATTGGACGCTATTTTTTAGTGTGTCCATGATTTAGGATTTATTACTACTGATGTCCATTTCTTTAAAAGGTGCACGTGGAAGCACTATAGAATTAGAATTTAGTAATATATATTAAAGCAAGCAAACACATAAACAACAAAATGATAGAAAAAACATAAATGTTTTATTCTATAATAATTTTGAAATAATATACAAGTTATAGAAATTGTCATTAGGGAGAATTTGACTTATCTGAAAGGTTATGTTTAAGGAATCTGCCTTAAATCATAGTCTCAGTAATTTCACATATCAGAATACATCTGTTATTTTCAATGACAATATAACAAAGTCATAAATTAAAAAAGAAACATAACTTTTTTTATTTTTGCTTTTTTGGGTCACACATGGCAATGCTCAGGGGTTACTCCTGGCTCTGCACTCAGGAATTACTCCTGGCGGTGCTCGGAGGGACCATATGGGGCCCTGGGAATCGAACCCGGCTGGCACAGGTCGGCCGCGTGCAAGGCAAACACCCTACCCACTGGACTATCACTCGGCCTCAATAACCTAACTTTTGTACATGGGAAAGAGCTTAAATGATGTCTTTGTACATTTAACATGTTATGGCGACCATTATCAATGCTTATACTTTCAATTCTCAGGGAGATATTTTGCTACTGTTTAAGTTGTTGCAATATGTTTCTTCAAGGTATAAATTTATTCAGGATACATGCAGTTTTGCACAAATAGGTGATCCTCTTTTGTCCCCATTCCTGCGAGGCCTTCATTTTGTTCTCATAGAGTTCAAAATTGTCAGCAATTATACCTTGTATATCCACAGTACCACATGTAACTTAGCGTTTGTTGTTTGCTCTTCACCTTTTTTTCTTAGGGAGGCTTGTGAGGGGTTCATCAATATTTGTTTATTTGTTTTGGGGCCATACTCAATGGTTCTCAGAGCTACTCCTGGCTCTGTGCAAAGGGCTTTGCTTATTGTATTATCTTTTATGATACTGGGAGTTGACAAAGAGTAAGTTCTTGATTTTGTTTATATTTTGTGCAATCTTTGTTATTTTGTCTTGCTATTTCTACTCTAATTTATATCCTTTCATTGCTTTATGTATTTTAGTTCTTTTCCTTTACCTTTGTCCATGAGGTTATATTATTTCTTGAGACTTTTTAGTTTATTAATATGGCACTATGGTATACTGAACTCCTAATACTCCTAATCAAGTTTTTTGCTGCATTCTGCAGCACCTGATGGTTCATCTATTTGTTTTTATTCAGGTTGTTTTAATTTCTACTTTCACTTTTTTACTCCAATACTATTCAGAAATATGCTGTTTAGTCTCCACAAGGTAGAGGCTATTCATTATCTTTTGTTGATTACTGGTCTTCCTTCCATTGTAATAAAAAGTAAACCCAGGGCTAATATGACTGTCTTCCTGGTTTTAACATATGATTTATGTTTCAGAACATTACACATGTATTTGAGAAGAATGTGTTTATTGTGGGGAGTGGTAATGAACATTTCTATAATTCTATTATCTATCAGGTCTTTGGACTAAAACCCAATCACTGAGCTATGCTGTAAAGTAGAAGAGTTGAGAAAGAGAGTTCATGCAGCTGCCACTAGACAAAAAATGCCAGGAATTAATTAATTTTATCTTCTCTTCCTCCAGGTGTGTGTGTGTGTGTGTGTGTGAGTGTGTGTGTGTGTGTGTGTGTGTGTGCACCAGACCTCAGTGTGTCTCAGAGCTCAGTTTTGGGTGTTCTGCCAACTCAGAAACTGTGTCTTTCACAGCTGGTAGCCATGGAAGGTCACTGATTTTATGGACTGTTATTGAAAGAGTCTCTGTCCTCTTCTAGCGTGGTCTGGTCTGCCAATATCAATGAACCTGCTGCCTTCCAGAGCATAGATTCTTGTATTAATTGGTTTCCCCTTCAATGTTGCACCACAGCTGCCTACTTGCAGATATATGGACGCATGTGTCTTTCAGGCAAACCAGACTTTGAGCTGTTTATATTTCCCAATGTGCTGAATCCAACCATAGATATAAAGGAAGAAGGGTAAAACAATCATTTTATGTTGACCCTGAGAATTCTCATAAATTACAAAATTTAAAATTCAGAAAATATATTTCTTTTGAAAGCTTACGAATAATCTTTGGTGGATTTATAAAGCACAGAGCCCTTAGTGTGAGACACATAATAGGTCAAAAATTGTAAAATTTTTATGTGTAAACTCATGAAGTTAAGAGTAATCTTGTACTGTCACTCAAATAACAGATTGTTTTGACTCCCAAAATTAATTCAGAACTATTTTCATTTGAGTGAAGAGTTCAAGCAACTGCAACTATAATTCTAAAACTATATTTGAAAAATGTTAAAGGTTTAAAATAAATGGAGCACTTTAAATTTAAATTATTTAGTTTACTCTAAATATATTAATGCAGGGCGTGATAGCTATGGATCATGCCTTTATTATTTATAATTATGTACCTTGTATTGTCTGATGATTACACATAAATATTCAGAGAACAATGCTATTCAATTAAGTTATATAAGTAAAATATTTATTCAAAACTATTTACTAAATGAGTATTCTATTATTATGGGCATCAATCCTAGAATGTGGAAATATATCAGTCACCAAAGCAATGTTCTGATCCATAGAGCAGTAGAACTGTTATCAATAGCCACAAACTAAGCTAAATATTGGTTTGCATTTCAACATCAAAATTGTAAGTGGTGTAAGGTCTTAGTACTTTGGTGTTGGTGCTGTGGTGCCATAAATTTGTACATCAAAACCATAAACACAAACATCATCATGACAATTTTTCCTAAACTATAAAATACATTGTAATACTTAGATAAGACGTTAGTACATTTTCCAGATAGAAAATGGTATTATTATTATTGATATAAAATTTTATTTTAATAACGAAGTCTAAAATCATCTCTGAAGGCCAGTGGTTTCTTTTGGAACCATTAAGTTTCTTACATTTTAATGTATTTCAGTGGAAACTATGATTTAAAAAAAAACATTCATGAAGTAAATAGATTGAGGCAACCAGAAAGATAGGTGTAGGGATTTGTCTTACACTGTCAAACCTGGGTTTGATCCCCTGACATCCCGTGGGAAGTGATCTTTGAGTTTAGAGAAGTGTGGTCCATTCTTCATCCATAATCAAAATTAGTTTACATCAAAAAGTGGACACAGAATTCTATTGAAACACTATTATTTATTAAGAAAATTTGTGACATGAGGCAGGAGCGATAGCCCAGCGGGTAGGGCGTTTGCTTTGCAGCGGCCGGCCTATGCCGCCCAGGTTCGATCCCTGGCATCCCATATGGTCCCCTGAGCACTGCCAGTAGTAATTCCTGAGTGCAGAGCCAGGAGTAACCCCTGAGCATCGCCGGTGTGACCCCAAAAAAGCAAAAAAAAAAAAAACAAAGAAAATTTGTGACAAAAGTAGGAATTGATAGTCAACTGAAATGTCAATATAACAATTTTTGCCTATGTGATAGAATGAAATCTTTTTTTTAGATTTGAGATAGAGATTGAGTGGGATTTATTTTTTCTTCATTTTTATAGGATTAATAATTATGAGAAAAACTATATTGAGAAGAGATGATAATTTCTGCTTGTACTTTCTATTTATTCATATATTTATACATTCCATTCTGATTAATATTTCATGCAATTATATACCTGATCTAACTAATTTTATAAAGGTATCTAACTAAATAGAAGGGTTCTAACTGTTTACTGGACAAGATTTGTATATTTGTTGATAAAAATTGTAAATGATTCAAGATAATATTAAAGTTTAATTTTTGATGTTAAAATTACTGTTCTAGTTCTGGTAAAGTGGTCAACTTGGAAAGTGAGATCATCTCTACAGTCTGAAAGTACTATGTAAGTTTACCTCATTATTCAGAAATGCAACACAGATACTTATGCTTTAGTATGCTCTCTTTTGCATTTTAGTATGCTCTCTACATACAGATTCTTTTCCTTTTTTTGACTGTCAAAGAGTTTCTTTATAAATTATAGAATAAAGCATATTTATTAAACCTGGTGACAATTTACCTATATCAGTATTTATATCCAGTGGTGTATGACTTTGCTGTCTTTGTGTTAAAAGGGAAGTTTCCAGACATTTTGAAGCATCCTCAACATTGCAATTTGTTTGGCCAATGTCTAGAACACTGTGGATATGATGCTATTATGTGGATTACACCCTATATCTTAAAAAGTTAGGAGTGTTTCTATTGATTCTTTTCTTTTTCAGCATTGTCACCATGAGAACTTGGCTAAGCTTGCTTGTTGGAAGATAAGAGACATGGAGCAGAGCTGACTCATCCCAGACACCCCAGCAGACTTCAACAGCAAGATAACACTCAAACATGAATTGGTACTGCTGACATCAGTACTCCTATCTAGCCAATGACCACGGACAAAGGAGTAATCTGCACTTGAAATATCACACTAGGAATTTGTGCTATTACAAAATTCCTAAAGAAAAAATATTTAAAAGATTTTCAGAATCTACCTTAAGTCTTTGAGATTAAAATTGTGAACCTAGTTGGAAAATATTCATGCAATAAGTATATGAATTGAAGAGGTTTAATTATACTGTTAGTTACCTTGCCATGATGTGTTTAAAAATTTGCATGAAAAATGTAACAATAATATTGAAAAGGGTAAAATAAGATTTCACATGAGTAAATATAAAGAATTATATAAAGTGTGTAAAAATTTTATTATATCTCTGAATAAAATAATTTTTCTTTAGGTAAACAAAGCCTAATAATATTGAATTTGCATTTACTTTTCTAAAATATTCTTTATTTATAGAAAGAACTATGTCCTCTGACATGCAAATATGCTTTAATAAAGGTATTTTAGAAAAGAAAACCCAGTTGACTTTTAAAAAAATTTACAAGCCCAACTTATGAAAAATAAATTAAATTTTACTTTATTTCATTCATATTTATTTTTTATTTTCTTTTGGCTTTTTGAGTACTCCCAGTAATGCTGAGAGGTGAGTCCTGATTCTGCATTCAGAAATTACTCTTGGTGGTCCTTGGGGCACCATATGGGATGCTAGAAATAGAACCTGGTCAATCATGTAAAAGCAAATGCCTACCAGCTGTGCTGTTACTCTGGTCTCTATGATAAAACATGATCACTGAGATTCCCAGATAACGGATTTAAATGACATAAAATGCTACTACAGTTCTATAGACTAATAGGTATAAACGTGTCATATCAGTAAATTTCCTTCACTTTCTTTTGGTGTGTTTTGAGTTTGTTGATTTGTTTGGGCTCATATCCACCTATTCTCAGGACTTCCTCCTGCTTACATCAACAGGGCTCACTATTGGTGGTGCCTGTGGGGGCCACAAGCCATTCCAAGGAACGTGCTATAACTCTTGCAACTCTTGTTCTATCTCACCTAGCCCCAGCTCCTCATAACTTTGGATTCAGCCTGTTTGATGCTATACTAAATTTGTAATCATAGACAACCTTCTTATAAAATTTCATTAACACAAGTTCTTATAATTGGTGTCTTTATTTTCATTTGTTTCCAGAAATCTTTGGATTTCCTGTTTGATTTCTTCTATGACACATTTGTTGTTCAGGAGTGAGCTGTTCAGTTTCCAGGTGTTTGGTTTGACTCCCTGTTTCTGTGTACAGTTTACTTCCATTTTCAGTGCATCATGGTCTGAAAAGATAGCTGACACAATTTCTATCTTTTTAATTTTATTGAGGTATGCTTTGTGGCTCAGTATGTGGTCTATCTTGGAGAATGTTCCATGTGCACTAGAGAAAAATGTGTATTCAGCTTTTTTGGCATGAAGAGCCCTGTATATATCCACTAGCTCTCTTTCTTCCATTTCTTCCTTCAGGTCCAATATTTCCTTGGTGAGTTTCAGGCTTGTTGATATATCCATCGTTGACAGAGCAGTGTTGAAGTCTCCAACTATTATTGTGCTACTGTTAATGTCTTCTTTGAGGTCTCTTAGCAGTTGTTTTATGTATTTTGCTGACCCCTCGTTGGGTGCATATATGTTTACTAGTGTAATTTCTTCCTGGTGTACATACCCCTTAATTAATAAGAAGTGGCCTTCATTGTCCCTTCTAACCTTTTTCAGCCTGAAGTCAATATTATCTGATACTAATATGGCCACACCAGCCTTTTGGAGGAGTTGTTTGCATGGAGAATGGTCTTCCAACCTTTGACTATGAGTCTGTGTTAGTTCTGATTATTCAGATGCGTTTCTTGTAGACAGCAGAACGTTGGGTTCAATTTTTTAATCCATTTTGTCACTCTGTGTCTTTTAATTGGTACATTTAGACCATTGACATTGAGAGAGATTATTGTCATTGGATTTTGTGACCATCTTTCTTTTTTGTGTTTGTTGTCCTTATGGGTTTGGTTTAAAACAGCATGGTATTGGAATAAAAACAGACCTGTGGACCTATGGAATAGAATTGGGTATCCTGACACCCAACCTCAAACACATGATCATTTAATCTTTGATAAAAGTGCAATGAGTCTAAAATGGAGTAAGGAAAGCCTCTTCAACAAGTGGTGTTGGGAAAACTGGGCAGCGACATATAAAAAAATGAATTTGGACCTGTGTCTAACACCATGCAAAAAATCAGATCAAAATGGATTAAAGATCTCAATATCAGACTTGAATCCATAAAGTACACTGAAGAAAATATAGGAAACACCCTCCACGACATTGAAGCTAAAGGCATCTTCAAAGGTGAAACATCACTAACAAAGCAACTAGAAGAAAACATAAACATATGGGACTACATGAAACTAAAAGCTTCTGCACCTCAAAAGAAACAGTGACTAAGATACAAAAAAGCAGTCCACAGAACGAGTAAGAATATTCACCCAATACCCATCTGATAAGGGGTTAATATCCAGGATATATCAGGCACTGTTAGAACTTTACAAGAAGAAAACAAACAACCCCATCAAAAAATGGGGAGAAGAAATGAACAGAAACTTCAGCAAGGGAAGAAATTCGAATGGCCAAAAAACATATGAAAAAATGCTCATCATCACTAATCATCAGAGAGATGCAAATCAAAACAACAATGAGATACCACTTTACACCACAGAGACTGGCACATATTCAAAAGAGCAAGAACAACAAGTGCTGGCTTGGATGTGGGGAAAGGGGACACTCATCCATTGTTGGTGGGAATGCCGGCTGGTACAGCCTTTCTGGAAAACAATATGGACTTTCCTCCAAAGACTAGAAATTGAACTCCCATTTGACCCAGCGATACCACTCCTGGGAATCTACTCTGGGAAACCAAAAATACGCAGCGGAAACACCATCCCTACTTTTATGTTCATAGCAGCATTATTCACAATAGCCAGAATCTGGAAGCAACCAGAGTGCCCGAAAATCGATGACTGGATAAAGAAGCTTTGGTACATCTACACAATGGAATACGATGCAGCTGTTAGGAAAAATGAAGTTATAAAATTTGCCTATAAATGGATGGACATGGAGACGATTATGATGAGCGAAATTAGCCAGAAGGGAGAGAGACAGATACAGAATGACTGCATTTATTTGCATGGCATAAATATATATGTACATATTCATGATACCAATATCCAAGGTCAAGTGAAACATATATCTGGAGCTCTTGTCAAAGGTGGAAATTATCACAAACGTGTGGGAGTCAGAGGTTAGGTAAGACAGAAAATGGAACAGGGTGCTAATAATTGCCGAGGGTACTAATGCCAACCTAGAACTGAGCACTAAATAGAGGAAAAAGGGTACACATGACAACCTTTTTAATGTATGTTCTGTAATCCATAGTCTGGAAAGGAAGGAAAAGAGAGAAAGAGAGAGAAAGGGAAAAGAA
>JAJIBD010013333.1:0-25679 GCA_021461705.1 Cryptotis parvus | reverse complement strand
AATCATGAACAACTTGTAAATTCTATATCTCACTGTATATTCATTGAAAAAAGAGAAGAAAAACAATAATAAAATCCCTCAAACTTTGTTAATAAAAACAAAACACAAATTTGGTTGTGCAATTGAAATATGTGGAAATTAGGGGCAGGAGTGATAGCATAGTGGATAAGGTGTTTGTCTTGCACATAGCCAACTGGGGTTTGAGCCCCGCATCCATATGTTCCCTGGAGCACTGCCAGGAATAATTCCTTAGTGCAGAGCCAGAGTAACCTCTGAGCATTGCTGCGTGTGACCCCAAAAAACAAACAAGAAAAGAAATATGTCAAATTATAAATCATCTCAGTAAAGCAAAATGGTTTCATCACTAATAAAAGACTAGCGAGTTCTCAAAAGTTAAACTACACATACCATAGAAGCAAACTCCTCCTCATAATACCATCCTATCTAAAAGAAAACATGCTGTGTATATATGTGGACTTTCCTGTTTCAACTTTAATAATATAATTTCTAAGTTGGTGCCATCTATAACTATTAAATGGATTATACGGAATTTAAGTAAACAAAAACACAGCTAAACCTATTGAATAGTATTCAATATTGAGCTTTCAGCTACAAAAATTATAAAAGCTATAGATGCATGCAAAGATCTACTAGATTTTAAAAACAGTAGATTAGGAACTTATGGGGGTAGCACCAAAATTAATTATGAATTTACAAACAGGAAGCTGGTGGAGCTATGAATTTCATCCATAGCATAACTCCATATGCCTGAATATAATTCTAGCACCACAACAAAATGTATGGTCTCTTGAAGAACAAGCTTGTGGAATCCTGGTCATCACTGATGAATATAAATATTATAAAAATAAACTTCCAATCTACCAATACATATAGAAGAAATCATGCATTTCAGATTATCATGGAATGGAAGCAGGAAACATGAAAAGGAAGCAGGAAAGCTCAGCAGGCTAAAAGAAATGTGTGCCATAGCAATATCCAACAGAGCAGTATATTTTATTTATAATAACAGAACACCACAAACTGAATAGCTTACAAACAACCAGACATTATTTCTGACTATTCTGGAAGCTAGAAATTCCAAGAACAGAGTGGGAATGGATTTCAGTAGATTTTCGATAAAGCATTCTTATTGTTCTGCTAAAGTCAGAAGGCACTTCTATTCCCCCAAAAGTGAAAAAATCACACACACATACATAAATAGGGGAGATCAATATAAGATCAACATAATGAAATGATTTCTCATTTGTTAAAAGAAGTACTTTGTTAAAAGTTCCTGTATTAAGAAGTTATTGTTGTTGGTTTCCAAACAAAATATTCTTACTGAGCTCTGTAGAGCATTGAATGCCTTCTGCCTAACAGCTTTGGGATGCTGCTATCTACGCTGCTACCCATCACTATATCAGTTTGCATTTAGGTGTTTTGTAAAATACTCCTTTTCTATAACTCAACAACTGAAGCCAGATCTCATACCAAATACCAAAATTTACTTCACATATTTACCACTATCAAATAGCAGGAGGTTCCAACTACTTTCAAGAATCTTGTGCTCATTTGGGATTATATAACTTTTGTTTTGAGTATCAAAAGAGAACTTAAAGCAACCATATTTGTTATGTGCTTGGAAGCTAGTATGTTAAAAGAAAAACACAACATTTATGATTTTGTCTTGAAATAATTTAATTGAAACCACTTTTGAAATACTTTTTCAAGCTAATATAAGTGCCTATTTAAGTGAAATGTTCTGAAATGCATGATTCTTCTACATGTATTGGTAGATTGTAGTCTATTTTATAATATTTATATTCATCAGCACGGTGAATATAAATTTAGAAAGATAAATTTTGAGCATAGCTCTATATTGTGATTTATCAGTCACAAAAATGATCATTTTCATAACACAAGAAATTGAAGATAAAATCTGAAATGTTTTTTTTTATTAGAAACTTATAGACAAACAGCGTTAATAATGGCGGCTAGGCATTTCTTTTGCATTTGTAATAGACCTGTTCAACTATAACAGTGGAAAAAATAAATTATATGATTCCATAATTAATAAACACCAAATACAATCCACTTATATGTACAGAATTCTACTATATAGCATGCTTCCTCAAGTTGATTTAAACATGATGATTTCAAGACAGGGAGGGTGTTACTTTTGCAGAAAAAGTATAAGAGTGAATTTAGTCACAGAAAGTTGAAGAATATTAATCTATGTTAAAGAGAGCATCTGACGTTTTGAAAGTAGTATTTTGGTGTGGAAAAGATAAGCATTACATGATTTGCTGTGAACCAGCAAACAGGATTAATCTCTACCAATCTATCAAGAAGACTGATGGCCTCTTGCTGCTACTTAACACAGGGTCCTTTTTCACGTATCAATTGTCTTTGTGACATGAGTTTCATGGCTCAGCAATTTTTCCAAGGCTACTCTTTTTATGTGGAGAGTAATTTCCCCACTCCAACCATAGTAGCTTGGAATAATTTGGAACAACGAATAATTTTATTTCCAAATTTAAGTTTATATTTATCATGATATTATCTGAATTATCTTCCATTGCCAAGTGAGACTAGAAAGTTTATCATAGGGACTAAAATGTAGACAAAATTCATCCAAAATTTTTATTTGAATTTAAAATGATAGTAACTTCTGAGCTAGTGCAAGTGGGTAGGATGTTCACCGTGCACATACATGACCAACCTGGCTTTAATCCCTCATACCATATATGTGATCCAGCCTGTCAGGAGTGGTCTGAGCACAATCAGGTGTGCCCCTCCATAAAAAGTGGCAATAATCTTACATTTGCATCCATTATTAACTAATTCTCACACTCGCTTATGGTACAGAAATTCTAAGGTCTTTATTACATTCTGTTACTTTTGGTAAAAATAGAGCTAGCACTTTCAAAACAACTTCTGGAAAACTACAACAAAATGTGGAAAGCATCAGTTATGTTTGTGAAGTACGGTTGTGTTTTATGCTATATATTATATGCTCATGGATAAAAACAAACAATAATCCATCACAGAGAATATAAAACAGAGCCAATATTTATCACACAGTATAATTACAACTTCATTAATATTTTTCCAGGCCATTCTCCAGGAACATATGCACATGTGAGCATATGCATCTACTGTTAAAAATTTAAATATATATATTCTCCTTTTCACATACCTTTCTAAGATGTTATGGGAGGGTCGTGAACCTCCGTGCTGAAGCAGTGAGAACTGTGATGTTCCAGGTTTAACCCCAGATCTCACACACGAAGCTACATGCTCTACCACTTAAGCCATATTCCAACCATGTGAGAACTTTTCATATTCAAAAGCATATCTTGGATGTACAGTTTTCGTCTTTAACATATATCCATACAAATAATTTGTTTGATATCTGGTCACTTCATTACTGGAAATGCAAATAAATAATGACTGCAAGTGAAAGATATCACTTGTATCACTTGTCTTCTTGTTGTTCATCAATTTGCTCTAGTGGGCACCAGTAACATCTCTGTAAGTCCTGTCACAAGCAAGTGTAGCCTAAGGGCATCTGTTTACTCCAAGAACACGAAGAGCCTCAAGCCATTCCTTCAGGTCATGGGAATGAGGTCTATAATTGTTACTGTGTTTTTTTGGCATATCAAATACAACACGGGTATACTAGAGTAAAAAATAATTTAAAATCTGTGTTTATATAGGTATCTCTTCCCATTATTCGTGAAAATAAATACTCAAAATGTAGGAGTTTTTGATCTTTTGCAGTCACACGCAGAAATAATCAGGAGTTACTACTGACTCTTCACTCAGGAATTACTTTTGGACATGCTCAGCGGACCATATAGGATGCTGGGACTCAAACTCTGGATGGCTGCATGCAAGGCAGACCCACTGTACTATTGCTCATGGCCCAAAATGGAATTTTATGGATAAAATTCTATATATAATTTAACTTATTTACTTTAATAAGTTCTTGTTGGAGGAACTGTAATGCCCATTTAACATTTTATTGACATTTCAGCAACAAACAAAATGTAGTCAAATTCTTGCCTGTGTGTTATCTACATTCCAGTGGGGTTGTGATAATAAGCTCATCCTTTATCCATTAAGTGAAGTTATCTTCTAGGAAGAAAAATAAGCAAGCTGTAGACATAGTATGTAACCAGGGGGAATATTACTTTGTATTCATTTATTTTAAGCATGTCTGAGATCAAACTGAAGATCTCCACATGCAAAGAAGTGTTCTATGGCTGTGTTACACTCCCCAGAATATTTAGGGGAAGTCAGAAGGCTTTCATGAACACTGAATGAGTCCTTAGTATTATGGATCGCCTCTCAGTCACCTTACCACTGTGCTCTCTCAGAAAAAATGAAACCCTAAATTGTTGTACTGCACCTGCCCAGAGCCTCTGCATCTGCCCTGGATTGCTTCCTGCAGGTCACCTTGTAGATAGGAGGGCAGTTTAAATGTGTCAGTCTTATCTGACCATGTATTCTATACTGGCTGGTATAAATATTCTCTCATGCTACCACAATCATCGTGGGACTAGCTAGATCTTACCGTTATAACCGGTATATTTGCCTTGTCTTGTTGGATCTCTAAACAATTAGACCAGAGAGAAATGCTGTTTGCTTCCAAGCAAGCAAGCAAGCATGGCTCCCTGATAACTCAAAAGGCAACTAAAATACAGAACAACCATGGAGTAAAGACAAGACTCTTGTGGAGGCTTGGAGAAATATCTAACTGCATTAGTATAGTCTTTGGTACAATGCATGCATTTGTGTTCTGAGATACAGTTCATCAGAGAAACCCCTCCTCTCTACCCTGAAGAGGCATTTCCTAGGCAGATCTTGGCTTGGTGACATTAGCATCTAAAAGGGCCTAGGTGAGGGTCCTGGGAGAAATTACCTGAGGGCATTGACCCTGCCAGGTAATTTCTAAAGTGTAATTTTATACACTATATAGCACATTTTTTCCAATAAAAGTGGGAGGTCTGGGTTGCAGGTATATAAAACTAGGCTGCTTCCTCGCTTCGCTTTTTGGGGCTTGTGCTCTCCTTTTTGGGTTGCTCTCTCCCCCTTTCTGCTGGTGCCTTGTCTCTGTCTCCTTTCTACAGGGCCTTAACACGTGGTGGCCGCCATCTTGGCCTACATGTGGCCAGGATCCTAGCTGGGAACACTGAGTTTGGAGTTTTTCCTATTGCTGATTTAAAGCATTTTAAAACCTCTCCAGATTCCTCCGTCTTTCTCCGTCTGCCTGGCGCCGATCCCCTGGGGGCAGAATGGGATCCCTGACCCTGCTCCCGATTTTGTGCGGGAAGCCACAGCATTTCCCCACACTAAATGACTGAAAAACAATTATGTATATAATTTAAATATAATTCAAATACGAATGCTAAGGTTTAAATTTCATGTATATATGAAATTTAGCTTTAGCATTTATATTTGAAATTATAGATGATATTTAAATATAAATACTTGTTAAGGGAAGAATCCTGACTACAAAACTAAACAAATAATGTCAAATATGGACATTTCTGGAAATTAACTTCACAAGGGGCATTAGTGGTAGTACAGCAGATGGAAAGCTGACCTCCCACATGGCCAACCAGGGCTTATCCCCCAGCACCCCATATGGACCCTCATGCTTTGCAGAAAGCTAATTCAATGAGGACAAAGTTAGAAGTAAGTTTGTGTCACCTTTTGTGGCTCTGACCAAAAAAAAATAACTTTACGAGTTCTAAGTGATTCTCAAACACTATAATGATATTTTACTGTCTCTTGGTAAGATAAGAGTGTTTAAGTTTTTGAAAAATCAAGACAATAAACTTCCTAAAGTATAGTGCTGATGTGGTTTATAAGTGGTAAATGAATAAAAATATAGAAAACGTTAAACTATATCATGTGATACATGAGAAGTTTTCCAGTGGGTTGACAACATTGAAACCCAATAGATTATAACTATGGATATCAACAAATAAGTGGAGGTAAATTGGGAAGGCAAACTAAGATCAAACTCAGAAATGTGTAGCATGAATATATAAGCGCTGTATCATCGAATTATTGACAAATGAACTAAAAGCATAACGTGAAACTGTTAAAGTGCTAAGAGATCCTTTCTCAGGAAGACTTGGACACTTGCTTTGGGAAGTTGTGCTTACTCTGCTTTCAGTGACTGCGCAGTGTCTCAGAAATGAAAAGCTTTCCCTGGATTTTAAGATTTTTTCATATAAAAAAATTTTAGATATTTTGTCAATTAATTCCTTTTCATGATAACAGTAAAAAGTATCAAACTATAAACATGGTAGTAGTTCAGAACATATACATACATATATTTAAATATTTACCATTTATAAATGCTATATTTAGACACTTGTTACTGAAATTTGTAAAATGTTGAAAAATTTTAATGGCAAAATCAGTAATTACACTTAAAAAATACCTATTTCAACATTTTGATGTTTTACTTTTTTACTTAAATAATATACAATAGTGAATTAAAATTATTTTGGTCTTTTTTTTGGGCCTCCTCAGCAGGGCTCAGGCTTGCTCCTGCCTCTGTGCTTGTTCAGGGATCACTCCTGGCAGAACTTGAACCATATAGGGTGCCAGGGATCAAACTTTTACTTGGCCATGTGCAAAGTAAGCACCATACCTGCTTTACCGTCTCTTTGCCCCACCACCCCCAAAACAGTGAACTATGCTTCAAAAAAGTACATTGTTACTGGTAGCTTGGGATTCTCTTTACAGCAATTTTTTTGTTTGTTTTGGGACCACGCCCATCGATGCTCAGGGCTTACTTAAGTCATGGCTCTGCACTAAGGAATCATTCCTGGTGCTTGGGGGGCCATACAGGAGTCCAGGGATCCAACCCGGGTCAGATGGGTGTAAGGCAAACCCCCATTTGCTGTACTATCACTTGGGCCCTACATGAACAATCTTTCAGGTATTTCCCCCTACTCGATGTGCTATTTTTACCTCTTTTCTCCACAGCCAAATTTTCGGAAAGAAAATAATTCTATTGTTCATTTTAATTTCTTTTATTCTTTTCATCTTTGCAGTCTCACTTCCGCCTCAGTCGTTCTCCACTCACATGCTCTTGCTGGGGTAATAACTTCCTAATCCCTAATAGCTAGATCCATTAGATATCTGTTAGTCTTCATCCTACCCGTTTTGCTGAGGTAATAATGTCCTAATCGTTAAACACATTAGATGTTTCTTAGTCATCATCCTACCCAGCTCCTTTAGATGTTAATTTTGCTACCTCCTGTATTAGATTCTTGGAACAAATAATTAAAGTTTCCATTCCTAAATAGCTTTTGGTTATCCTTTTAGCTCTTAAACATACTCATTTTCTTTTATCTGCTCCTTAGTAGTTGCTCTTTGAGGGTTATATTTTTCTCTTCCTTTCTTGGTCTTGTTTCCCTGGGTGATATTATACTCGCACGGCAGAGCCTGGCAAGCTACCCGTGTCATATTTGATATGCCAGATACCAGTAACAATTATAGACCTCATTCCCATGACCTGATGGAATGGTTTGAGGCTCTTTATGTTTCTGGAGCAAGCGGGTGCCCTTGGACTCTACTTGCATGAGACAGATCATATGGAGATGTTACTGGTTCCTGCTCGAGCAAATCGATGATGAACGGGAAGACAGTGACACAGTGATACAGTGATAGTATATAGTATATATAATCACTGTCTATCACTGTCACTGTCTTCCCGTTCATCATCGATTTGCTCGAGCGGACACCAGTAACAACTCCATATGTCCTGTCTCATGCTAGTAGAGCCCAAGGGCACCTGCTTTCTCCAGGAACATAAAGAGCCTCAAACCATTCCATCAGGTCATGGGAATGAGGTACATATAATAGTATATATAATATATAAGTATATATATTTTATACGCTATATAGCACATATAGTGTATATACTATATACTTTTATGTATGGCATAAAAGTATATATAGTGCTATATAGTGTATATATAGTATATACACTATATAGCAATCTACACTATATAGTATATATTATATAATATATATGATATACAGTGCATATACTATATGTAATAGTATATATAATAGTATATATAATATAAAAGTAAATATAGTATATAAACTATATATAGCATGTATAGTATATATACTATATATAGTACCATATCTAAATGAAGAGTATATTAATTTATAATTAAAGTTTTAAGACATTAAGGGAAAATATAGTGAAAGTGATCCTCAACAATTAGAAAAACAGCAGTGCATTGAATGAAACTTGATTCTGACAAGTTCTAAATTCTGTCACTTTATTTGAGAGGAAATTTGATGGCTTATATTTTTTAGGACTCAATTACAAGTGATTTAATTTTCTTTACTGGCTTAGACAAAAGGAATCCAATGTTTTAGACATCTAGAATATTTTACGCTTTCTCCTCTCATGGCCATAATTCTTAGAGATCACTTATTTCTAATGGTATAAGCTTGAGGCAAAATTGAAGCAGTAAAAAAGTAATTTGTGAATGTCAGGCCTGTTTCACAGGGGCCCTGGGTTAATGTGAATCATTAAAAATAAGCATGTAAAATATTTATTTTCATTTTTGTTTATTTTGTATTGTTACTTCAGCTTTTATATTTTTTTAATTTGTCCTCTAGTATATGACATAAGTTGACATGATAATTTGATTATTCTCTTAATAATGAAAGATATTAGGTGAAAAATAAAGGAACACATCTTACCATGTGTATGTTTATCAATTTATATATTTGATACAGCATTGATTATATGTTTCATTCTACTAATTGATCTGTAAAGGATTACATATCAGCCAAATATTTGAATTCTGAGTAAAGATATAATCCCTTTATTATATTTTCACGGTATTTTAACTGTTATTTTTCAGGTGTGTGATATTTCATTTTATTCAACAATCAATACTTATGAAACATCTACAAATATGTGGCATCTACAAAGCATAACATAAGATGCAAAATGAAACACCTCTCATCTTATAAAGCTCACCTTATACTACAACGCTCTGTCTAAAGCTTCTGTCCAAGTTCTTCGTTGTGTTTTACCCAAGCTGTATTAGATCAGACTTTGAAAAAGTCTCATAAATTTTATTTTACCTTCTTCCTTGAAGTCTAAGTAAGAATAGAACTTCTTTGTTCTTTCCACTTGTCTGTTCATCAGTAACTGTTGCAGGACTCCTAAGGGCCGCTGCATCTGCTCTGGATTGCCTCCTGCAAATCACTCCGTAGATAAGGGGGTAGTCTAAATGTGGCAGTTTATCCGACCATGTATGCTGTACTAGCTGGTATAAATATTCTCCCATGCTATCACAATCATCGTGGGACTAGCTAGATCTTACCAGCATATTAGCCTGGCCACGTAGGACACCTAAGTAATTAGACCAGAGAGAAATGCTGTTTGCTTCCAAGCAAACAAGCATGGCTCCCTGATATTACTCAAAGGCAACTAAAATATAAAACTACAATGAAGTAGAGGAGACTTGTGAAGGCTTGGAGAAATATTTAACTGGCATTGGTGTTGGTCAAGGTACAGAGACATGCCATCTCAGAAACGCCCTTCTCTACACTACAAAAGCATTCCTAAGCAGATTTTGGCTCAAAACATTAGCACAGTAAAGGCCCTAGGTGAGGTTCAGGGAGGGATTACCTAAGGGCATTGGACCCTCCCTGCTTTCCATAACAGTGGGAGGAAGGTCTGAGTTACAGGGATATAAACTAGCCGGTTCCGCTCTCGCTTCCTTCTTCCTTGTGGGATCTCTCTCCTTGTGAGCGTGCATTCCCCTTGGAAGCTTTTACACGTGGTGGTCTCCATCTTGGCCTACACGTGGCTGGGGTTCTAGCCTGGAATCCTAAGCATCGGGTTTTTCCTTTTTGCTGATTTGTATGCCTGAACCTGTGATAAGTAAAGCCTTTTAAACCTGCATCAGATTCCTGAGTTTTCATCCGTTCCTCGCCGGCCGGGAGGTAGAAGGGAACTTGCTTCACGGCACTGTCGGGGACCCCGGCGGAGCGCCCGACAAGTAACCTGAGCTCTAAGAGTACAGACACTTGAAAAGGCTAAGTTATAACTCTGCAGTCCAGGATGGGTGGGGAAGGATTTGGATCTTTCTTATACATAGAGGAACCCTAATGTATAATACTGTTCCTGAGAAACTCCATTTTCAATTGTTTCTGTTTCTGTTTTTCAATATTGCAGGCTTGTTCCTGCTTTCTTGAAATCTCTTACATATATAAAACATTGCTAAACATTGCCATCTAATTGATACTCTTTCTAGGTCTCATCAATTCACAATTTATTGATTTAGTTGCTCAGTCAAGAAATACTTGTTGGTATCTTATAATATACAGTGTTTTCATACTTCTGCTAAAGTATCTCTTGCTTAATTATAAGGCCAATCTTATTCTATGATGATGCCACACAGTGTGTGCCTTTGTATGTCTTACAGTAGACCCACCCTAGAGCCAGTAAAGAGTTTTGAATGGAGAAGGAAAAAAATAGGATGGATACAGCTACTGATGTCTATAAAGGTTTAAATTCTGGCAGATAGATAAAATAGATAAGAGGGTTTTGGATGTGTGTTCAACTAAAAGAGGACTTGTAGGTTGATTTTGCTACCAAAATTCTTAAATGGAAGTGATTGATTATAGCTGTGAGTAACTGACTTCCGATTCCTCAGTTACTTCCTCCTAATATCTTCTGCATTATCCTACCTTCAATTTGGAATTGGGCTCTCCCCTGCCCCACCAAAAAAAAACAAACTCCAATCTTTTCTAAATCACATATCATGTTTCCCTTTCAAGACAGCACAGGTCAGCATCTCTCCTTTTCCATGTCCCATTATTGAGGCTCAAATATCTCCCTGAACTCACTGCCTGCACCCCACACTCTGGCTAAGTGGTCTTATTTTTGTGCTCTTGTCTACTGATTTTTCCATGAACTCAGAATCAGAATTAGTCTCTGATCACTGCATAGTTCTCCCCAAACAAAAGCAAAGGACAAAAAATATGTGGTTTTGACTCTAACATACTCCTTTGAAACCAGATAAAGAAGTCACAATAAAACATTTAAAATTTGCAAGCATCCCTGTTCTCATTCAAATTAAATTTTAATGCAGAATATAATTTAACTTTAAGAATAATTGCTGCTTTTCATTCTTGGAAAAATATAATAGCATCATCTATTTGTGGCGTTTATGTTTGGGAATATGAGGCTACAAATGCATGCATTCATATTTACTTTATAAGTTTAATGCATTTACTACTTACACAAAGTTGTTTATTCTGTGTTCATTTTCCATTACTCAGTAGTATTCTTTTAGGGCTGATATTTATAGACTAACTCAACTAAATTCATGACCTTTATTTTACAGATTAACCAAGAGGCTGTACCAGCAAGAAATCAGAAGGATAAAGAAGTAATTTAGGGTATCTATTTTCCAGCTATCTTTTGTTGATAAATAGTTGCACAACAGTGACTGTGCTTTTATGCCCATTGGAGAGATCTCGTGATACGAGTTCTCCCTGTCAACATAATGGTTCCCTCCACATATAAAGACTCATGGTAAGAGTTCTCCCTGCCTCCATAAAGCTCTCTCCACATATAAAGACTCCTTATGATAATTTTGTTCATTTTATGTGATTCTATTCAACTTTATAAAGAGTATTTAAACTTCATTAATTATCTTTATTTGAGTGTCATTTCTTTTCTGCATGTGGTTTATCAATACATGTTTCCTTTTAGCTGTCTAAGCAGGAAAAAAAGTAATAAAACTAAAATCTTTGTTCATTCAATCCAATCTGTTCAGGTTACAAAAAGGTGTAAGTTTCAACTACTAAAGAAGGTGAAAAAATATCTGGCTGGGACCAATGATGTGTCATTTATAATGTACTGATGGAATAGAATTGCTCATCATATTTTAACATAATAAATTATAATAATTATCTTAATGAAGGTTATAGGCCAATATGATAAAACATGGGAGTAGACATTGAACATTAGCAAAAGTATCTTTGAAAAAAAGAAATGGAAATGGTGAAGACAGCCTTACACAAGGCTGAAAGGAGCATTATCTTCACTCTGAAACATTGTTTGGTCTGAAGCGGTGTTATTTGGCAAGTTATATAGCAAGTTCGCTGTATCACTGTATCACTGTCTCCCGTTCATCATTGATTTGCTCGGCGGGCACCAGTAACATCTCCATATGTCCTGTCTCATGCAAGTAGAGCCCAAGGGCAACTGCTTGCTCCAGGAACATAAAGAGCCTTAAACCATTCCATCAGGTCATGGGAATGAAGTCTATAATTGTTACTGGTATTTGGCATATCAAATCCGACACAGGTAGCTTGCCAGGCTCTGCTGTGCGGGTAACATACTCTTGTAGTCATCTCTAAATACAGCATTTATTGATAAACCGGGCAGCCACTTGCTGCCGAGTGAGCCAGGCTATGATAGGCTGGTCTGCTGGGTGGAGTTTTGATGAGGGGGAAGTCTGGATGTGGAAAATGGAGGCCCTCATCGAGTGGGGGGGTCATCTGGCTTGTTGCGAGGCTCTATTGGGGTGGCGGGCCAGGGCTAGAACTCGCCATCCCTCCTGGGAGCCTCATGAGTGGCTGGGCACAGGGTGAGTGAGTAGCAGCTCTGCCCCATGTCTGTGAGTCTCTGGATCAGCATACCTGGGCCAGATTAAAAAAGACTGCTGCAGGGTGGATCTCGATGAGCCAGGCTGTGATAGGCTGGTATGCTGGGTGGAGTTCTGATGAGTGGGAAGTCCGGATGTGGAAAATGGAGGCCCTCATGCAGTGGGGGGTCGTCTGGTTGTTGCGAGGCTCTGCTGGGGTTTTGGGCCAAGGCTAGAACTTCGCCATCCCTCCTGGGTGCCTCATGAGCGGCTGGACACAGGGAGAGCCAGTAGCAGCTCTGCCCCATGTCTGTGAGTCTCATTGTTAATAGTACTATAGTGAATGTAGAAACAATGATGTCTTTCTTTAATTTTTTTTTCTTTTTTGGGTTACACCCAGCCATGCTTAGGGGTTGACTCCTGGCTCAGCTCTGAGGATTTATTCCTGGCAGTAGTCAGGGAACATGTGGTATCCATGGGCCACGGCAAGGCAAATGCCCTACCTGCTGTACTATCACTCCAGCCCCGCAATGGTGTCTTTTTTTGGGGTAGAGGATTAGTGCACTTGGGGTATATGTGAATACGCAGAATTGCTGAGTCATATAGAAGTTCAATAATTAGTTGACTTTATTATTTTTGAAAAGTGTCCAAACTGTTTTCCTAAGAGCTTCCTTTTTTTCTACAACTGTGTCCAAACTGGATGTTTTTATTCTTTGTTTAATGTGTTTCAGTCTCACTGATGTCTCTTCATGTTTTCAATTGCATTTTACTAATAATAAGTGCTAGAGATTATTATTTTGGTTATATACCTATCAGCCATTTATATGACATCCTTGAGGAAGTATCTGTCCTTTTTTCTCCATTTAAAATTTTTTGTTGATATTATTGTTACTATTTGCATGTGTTTTATGTATGTATATTGGATATTTACCACTTGTCAGATGACTGATGGACAAACATTGTTCCTACTTTGGGGGTGCCTTTTTAGATTCTGGCTATCATTTTTCTCTCAGTGTAGGAGCAAGTTATATAGTCCTAAACATTTATAATGGGTGTAAACTGAGTTTGCATGTAGTAGAATATTATGTAAGAAGACAACCTTGAAAAATCCCAAACAATGTCACTTTAAAGAACAATTTATTCTTTATAGTTAGACCAGTTGTCCTTAGAAAATTGAAAGAAGATTAATTGGATTGGTAGAGTGAAGTGGCCAGCTGGGTGGATTAAAAAGTTGAATAGCTCACTGATAATAATGGAAAGATCATTGAAACCAGAAAAATATTGATTTTTAGGAAGTTTTTCATTAAAATAACATCAACAAAAACAGATATTTGTTACTGAATTTACATGTGAAAGAGACTGAGGATATCCTCATAAACTTGGGAAATACTTAAAATAGCCTAAATTCAGACTAAAAATAAAGCATTAGGTATACAATCAATATACACTGTAGAAAGGAGGAATATTGTCTAGATGAAAAAGGAAATATGACGGTGGATGACAGTCATATATTTTAACAATTGTCAGATAATAGGCAAGCTGTTTAAACCTTTACTAATTCAATTTTTTCGTCTCTGAATTGTGTATGATACATAGACACATATGAAGGTAAAACCTTTAAATATGTGTGAGGCTGGAGAGATAGTGCAGTGGGTAAGTTGCTTGTCTTGCTAATACCCGTTCAATACCCAACACCCCATATGGTCCCCCTAGTACTGTGAGTCCTAACCTTGAGAAATGCTGGATGTGGCTCCAAAACAAAATGAAACAAACAAAATTCTTTAAGTGCAAATCTCTAAGATCAGTGACAGTCATAGAGAGCTCCAAGCATGTCAACTATGTATTGCTGTAGCTGCTATCATCAACTTTTTTGTCAATAACCTTTTCTATTAACGGAGTTTATTTTGTATATATACATAATCATATAGAGTAATAGTTTATGCATTATATTCATGTGCTTTACTCATAAAACCTCTTCAATGTATCATTTTTTAAAAACAAGTTTGTTTTTAATAACTCCCTATTTTTTTCTGATTTCTGAGCTATACATTGTGGTCAGTCCTCAAGCACTGTTCCTGGATCTGTGCTTAGGAATAGCGCATGACAATGCTTGAGAGACCCTTTGCCAATAATTGAACAAGGTAGCTGTATGCAAAGAGACCCCTATACTATCTACTGCCTATTTGGTTTCTTTTCTACTACCATCCAAGTACTTACCAGGTCAGACCCTACTTAGCTTCAGAGATCAGACAAGATCTAGTGCATTCAGGGTGGTATGGCCATAGACTGGTTTATTTTCTATACCAGCATTATAGATGTTGCAACTAGAAAGTATAACTACTTCCTATTAATAAGTTGAGAAAATAGAGAATTTTATTTTCTTTGTCTATAAATTTAAATTCATTATATTACATTGGATAAAACCAAACGCAAAGTCAGTAAATTCAAAATGTGCCTTTAGGCTTTGGGAGAAACAATAGTGACTGTTAAATAGATGATATCTTTGCATATTCAGACTTGACATGCATTAAGTATAGGGTGTTCAGTTTTCAGGTCTTTGGTATTATCAACATCCCAGCTTACATACTAGGAGACTGGTCTTATGTAATTAGAGATAGGAACTCTTTATGCTATCCTATAAATTACTATACTTGAGAAAGGTCTTCTGTTTTATCAAAAGTATTCTGTCAATATTGTTAACACTTGAAATGCCATTACCTATCTTACCCAACCAGCAGATTACAAATTTTTTACCCCCAGATGGTTCAGAACAGAAACACAAAGTAGGCAAGTTAAGTACCTACAAAAGGTAAGTGGTTTTTAGCCTTTCCTTGAACTGAGAAGCAACAGTTACACAGGATGGAAGAAGTGAATCTGTACTCATGAATGAGCTCAGTCTTATTCTAATTCCTAGTGCCCTACACTTTCACCAACATGCTCATTGTTTAGCTTTTATTTCTTCGCTCCCAGAGGAAACTTGGTGCAAAGTGGTGTCTTGGGATAACGCAATCTTAATTCTTGAGGATATTAGCCCCTGCAAGGACAAAGGATTCCCTAGGCCAAAAAATAGATAACAAGAATAATAAAATACATGATTCTCAAATGACTGATATAAAATTAAAAGCAAAAGAGATCCCTGTGACTTGTAGATTAGACAGTTTTTGACATTCAGCATAGCAGGAATGGCCATAAGCCCAAGGAGTCAGGCTGAGTTTATTACTTATAAGCTTGCACATGAGAAAGGTAGTACAGGACGCCAACATCCTGACCAGTAAACAGAACATGGACTAGGATAGTTTTTAAAGGCGTAGAGTTCAGGGGGAGTGACAGCTAACCTTTCAGAAACGTGAAATTACAAGAAGTTTGCTGAGTAAGCTCAGTGGACAGAATGTTTCTTGTTGCCACCCAGGTCTTATTCAAATGTTAAATCTTTACTTCTGATCATGATTGCTTGGATTAAAAGGTGAACAAAACATTACTGATGGACCAGCACTGAAGTCCATCCATGGTTTAGTCTGTTTCCTTGTTAAGTATCTTCCCTATGTATTCCTTTGAGATTTCTGTTAAAAAAAAACAAACAAATCTAGAAGCTAAAAGCAAAGCAAGCTTTTGTGGTAAATAAGGTATAGCAGTGGAGTGGGTTCCCAAATACTGTGCCTATTATAAATAAAATTGAGATGGGACTTTCAAGATAAGAGGGGTCTGTGAAAGACGAAACCGGCTAAGGATAAAGAAATGATACAATATGAGCCAGAAAAGTGATTCTATTAGGCAAAGTCTTGGGGTATAAACTTGGGACACAAACTTTTTATGACTCATTTAAAATGATTATAATGAGGGAATTTAATTTTATGATCTCATTAACTTTCCTGATAGCTTATATAGAATCTACATTTCTATCGTCATTCATTTTGTTAGCCAAGTTAGCAATTGCTGTTTAACTCAGGATTTATATGAGAAGGAAATAATTGGGAGATTGAGTTGCTTCTCTGGGCTTTTGGGGAAAAAAGATTCTTTAAAACAATGCCAAATGGAGTCATCGATTTTTATTTCAAACTAAGCAACTACAGTCCATTCTCAGATAAAAATGAAGAATTTCCTTTTCATAAGATAAGGCACAGAGTGTTTATCTTTGGCTGATCATAGAAAGAAGTTGGCCTGCACTATCCATCTACTTTTATGAGGCTTTGTTAACACAAAGAGACAATGAGGCTGAAAGAAGCTTTTTGACTTATTGGGTCCTTATGATATCTGGCACCCATCATGACGGAAAATAAGTCAGGTGGCAGTTAAATTAGGTGAACTTTTCTAAAATCAAACAGATGTGGGAAATGGTGGTTTCTCTCCTCCTCAGGAACTATAAGAGAATTAATGTTTTCTATGATTCCAAAGAATAAAGTTCACTGTATCTCCCTGGCCTCTGTGACAAGTGCTTAGCACAGCACATGAACAAGGAAATAAACAGAGGTATTAATCTCAAAGCAATTCATTTTAAGGCCTTTTTGAAAATTATCTCACTGGTCCAGATTGTCCTATGTAATGGAGGGTTGTATTCATACAGCTATTGCATGCCGCAGCCAGATATAACCTGGAAAGACAATTTGTTTTGGGCTCTGATACTATGTTTGTGTGCAGTTTTCACAACTTCTTAAAAACATATTAAAATAGGATTTCGCAAAAAATATTTTGGAGGGTGGGGAAGACACCCAGCTCAGTGCTTGAGGACCACGTGATGCTAGTGCACCAAACAGAACTGGGATAGTACCCAGGGCTCCTACAAAAAAAGAATTATTCCATTATTTTGGATCATCTCTATAACACAATTAAATTGGTTTGTATTTGATAATTACTTTGATGTTTTATTTGGGAAGTATAGTGAATTTTTCTTATTCTTTTATTATTGTATCTATATGGCAGGATGCAGAAAAATCACGTCAATGGCCACTTTTCAGAATAAAATATTTTTTATATTTTATTTTAGCTACAAATATTCACAAATACTGTCAATAATATGGTTTCATGCATGCAGCATTGTAATACCACACCCCACTAGAGTGTCCTCCCCCCATCATTGTCTCAGGGCCCCCTCCTCAGATGTTTTTGTGACGGGAGAGGTACATGGATCTAGAAGTGAGTTTCAGCCTGAGCTCCACCTGAATCTATGGATTCAGAGGAGAAGGCACACATGTATGCCATAGAAGGTGTGATGGAAGGCAATATTGAGTCGCTGTTAATGCAGCCATGCTGAAAGCCCTGTGGAAGAATTAAGCCTGCACACAAAAGGACTTTTGGTTCAGCTGGCATCAACCTAACATATGAGATAAAACTATGCAGAATCCCAAGTAGATTACTTGGGATAACTCACACTCATCAAGGTGTGAGTTAGGGATGCACAGGTCACACTGTGCAAGGAAGCAGAATGAACAAAGATCAAGATCCTGCTGGTACAACCCGCCAAGTGAGGAAGGATTCTCTAGAGTTCTGGGGCCCAAAAAGAAGAATGAAAATACTTTCTAGATATACTCTAGCTGTTTTTATTTAGCCAGACCCTGGAAAATTAAATTTGGAAATACAGGACTAAATCAAAGGCAGGCAATTTGCCTAAAGAAAGAATAGCTTTAAAATGCTATAAAAGTGTGCATCTTTAATATAAACCTACTAGAAAAACTGATACGAGGAACACCTAATGGTATACATGGATTACTCACTTTTGTGGTCAGGGATCCTACTGGTGGGCCTTGGGGAACCATACATAGTGTTGTGGATTAGTAGGTCAGTGACATATAAGGCAAGTGAATTACTCACTTTGCTATCTTTTCTGTCCTATGTACAATTTATACAGCAACAATCAGTTCTCTGTGATGATTACAATAATTCTGGTCATTGTGATGACCAGGATCACATACAGTTGATATCACATTCTGTTTCACACAGTTGCAGAGGCAAGAAGCACAATTGTTAGTATTACAAGGATCAAACTTGGCATATTGGTAATGCAAAGGGATTGGGTTAGAACTTTGACCTCATTCTGACAAGGCAAATACTCAATCACTGATTTACTAAAGACAAAGCTATATCTGGGCTTATCTTTAAATATCTGAAGAATTGCTATTTATATTGTTTTTATTTTCTGTTTTGGGGATCGCCTATCCAAAAAATTCTTGAGTAAATATGCAGTCACTTGTCATTTGTCTTCTCATTTTTCATTGATTTGCTCGAGTGGGCACCAGTAATGTCTCTAGTCATTGGGAATGAGATCCATTATTGCTACTGTTTTTGCCATATCAAATGCACCATGGGTAGCTTGTCAGGCTCTGTCGTGGCTCTGGATTCAACCTAGGGGACACAATCATTTTGTATGTCAGACCATCAACCATTCAGGGTCCATGGGGCAGAGCCCTGGGTATAGACAAGCCTGGGTCCTGTCTGCCACCTGCTGATGCAGCTGGGCACCACAGCCACAACTGCAATACCTCACGGACAGGAAATATGCAGTACTAAGAATCAAATCTAGGTATTTTACATGCAAAGCCATTTTAGTCATATAGGGATTTAACATATGTATACATATATTTATGTATATAGGTATATAATATATTAGTATATAGGGATGGAAAATATATATATATATATATAAGTATGTAGGGATATACTTAAAAAAGAAAAAACAGTATGTTTCTTTATAAACATTCTCATCTACTATTAGAAATCTTAATTTGATTTCCAAGCTTCTCTTTATATTGACTATTTTGCTGCTTATTTTCCCTAATATACGAATACCTAGTTTAAATAATTTATCCTTGTTGAGTCTTAAGAGATGCCCCTTGAGGTGTTACATGTGTGGCTGTGGTGCCTGGGTGTGTCGACAGGTGTCAGACAGAAGACAGAATTGTCTACACCCAGGGATCTACCTTGTGGGCCTTGGATGGTTGATGGTCTGACATAGAAAAAGACTGGGCCCCTTGGGATGAACCCAGAGCCACGGTGAGTCTGACAAGCTGCCCGTGGTGTATCAATATACCCAAAGTATTAACAATGATGAACTTTATTCCCAATGAATGGAGATGTTACTGGCACCCACTCGAGTAAATCGATGAACAATGGGAAGACAAGTGATAAGGATCTGAAGAGGCAGCATATAGGAACTGTGATTTCAGTGTTTCCTTTCATGTAAATGGATGGTGGTTTTTCAAAGCAGTCATAACATAGAGCCTTCAGTGAACCATATCTTTTTTTTTTTTTTTTTGCTTTTTGGGTCACACCTTGTTGCAGGACTCCTCTAAGGGCCACTGCATCTGCTCTGAATTGCCGCCTGCAACTCACTTTGTAGATAAGGGGTAGTCTAAATGTGGCAGTTTATCTGACCATGTATGCTGTACTAGCTGGTATAAATATTCTCCCATGCTACCACAATCATCGTGGGACTAGCTAGATCTTACCAGCATATTTGCCTGGCCACGTAGGACCCCTAAGTAATTAGACCAGAGATAAATGCTGTTGCTTCCAAGCAAACAAACATGGCTCCCTGATATACTGAAAGGCAACTAAAATACAAAACTACAATGAAGTAAAAGAGACTTGTGAAGGCTTGGAGAAATATTTAACTGGCATTAGTATTAGTCTTTGGTACAAAAACATGCCATCTCATAAACCCCCTTCTCTACCCTATAAAGGCATTTCCAGGCAGATCTTGGCTCAAAACATTAGCATACAAAAGGACCTAGGTGAGGTGCAGGGAGGGATTACCTACGGGCATTTGACCCTCCTTGCTTTCCATAACAGTGGGAGGAAGGTCTGAGTTGCAGAGGTATAAAACTAGCCTGCTTTTCTCGTGAGGCTTCTTTTTGGCTCTTTCTTTGTGAGCGCTCACCCTTCTTGGAAGTCTTGTCTTCTTCTCCTTTTACAAGGCCTTTACACGTGGTGGCCGCCATCTTGGCCTACACGTGGCTGGGGGTTCTAGCCTGGAATCCTAAGCACCGGGCTTTTCCTTTGCTGTTTTGTATGCCTGAACCTGTGATAAGTAAAGCCTTTTAAAACTGCATCGGATTCCTGAGTTTTCATCCGTTCCTCGCCGGCTTCGGTGGTAGAAGGGAACTCGCTTCCCGGGCACTGTCGGAGACCCCGGCGGAGCTCCCGACAACACCTGGCAATGCTCAGGGTTTACTCCTGGCTCTGCACTCAGGAATTACTCCTGGCAGGTGCTCAGAGACCATATGGGGTGCCGGAGATCAAACCTAGGCCAGCACAGGCCGGCCAAAGTGCAAGGCAAACGCCCTACCCGCTGGGCTAACGCTCCGGCCCCCATCCCTATCTTGATATCTATTTTCTACTTTATCTAATTATACACTGTTGGGAATCCCACTGGGGTCCCCAACAGTGCCAGGAAGCGAGTTCCCTTAACCTCCGAAGCTGCCGGGGAATGGATGAAACTCAGGAATTCAATGTAGTTTTAAAAAGGGCTTTACTATCACAGGTTCCGATACACAATCCAAGAGCAGGGAAAACCTCCGGACTCTGGGTTCCCAGTTAGTCCCCAGCCACCTGTAGGCCAAGATGGCTTCCACCATGTGTTGAGGCCCAACAGAGAATGGAGAGGATGGAGAAGCAAAATGCCAAGGGAAGCTGAAATGACAAGAGCCCTTCTTTCTTCTTGCAGCTTATTTTTTAGCTAGAAATTAGCCAAAACTTCTCAGTTGGGTCCATTGTGGGCTGGGCTAACTAGAGATAAAAACAGGAAAACAGCTCTATAAAAATATAGCAACTTCAGGAGGCCTTATGGCTGTTTACAAGGACCCAGAGATAATTCAAAGTCTCCTAGCAGAGCTACGAGGAGCTATAAGCTAAATGTAACTTCCCCTGGCAGGGGAGGGTCAAATGCCCTCTGGTAATTTCTCCCAGCACCTCACCTAATGTCTTGAGCCAAGATCTACCTGAAAATGCCTTTATAGGGTAGAGAAGGGGGTTTATGAGATGGCATGTCTCTGTACCAAAGACTATACTAATGACAGTTAAATATTTCTCCAAGCCTTCACAAGAGTCTCATCTACTTCACAGTAGTTTTGTATTTTAGTTGCCTTTTGAGTTATCAGGGAGCCATGCTTGCTTGCTTGGAGGCAAACAGCATTTCTCTCTGGTCTAAATACTTGAGATCCAACGTGGCCAGGCAAATATGCTGGTAAGATCTAGCTAGTCCCACGATGATTGTGGTAGCATGAGAGAATATTTATTCCAGCCACTACAGAATACACGATCAGATAAACTGCCACATTAAAACTACCCTCTATCTACGAAGTGACCTGGAGGAGGCAATCCAGGGCAGATGCAGAGGCTCTTAGGAGTCCTGCAATAATACACCTTCAGATCAATGTTTTAAAATAATCTTGCCTTATACAACCACTTAATATTCGATAAAGGAGCAAAAATATTAAGTGGAGCAAAGAAAGCCTCTTCAACAAATGGTGCTGGGAAAACTGGGCAGCTACGTGTAAATAAATGAACTTAGACCTCCTTTTAATGCCATGCACAAAAGTCAGATCAAAATGGATCATAGATCTCAACATCAGACATGAATCTATAAGGTATATCGAAGAAAACATAGGAGAAACGCTCTATGACATTGAAACTAAAAGTATTTTTAAAGACGACACACCACTGACCAAGCAAATGGAAGCAAAGATGAACAAATGGGATTATATAAAATTGAAAAGCTCTGCACCTCAAAAGAAACGGTGACCAAGATACAAAAAACAATCCACAGAGTGGGAAAGAATATTCACCCAATACCCATCTGACAAGGGGTTAATATCCAGGATATATCAGGCACTGGTAGCCCTTCACAAGAAAAAAAACAGCCAACCCCATCAAAAAATGGGGAGAAGAAATGAACAGAAGCTTCCAAAAAAGAAGAAACTCGAATGGCCAAAAGGCATATGAAAAAGTGCTCTTCATCTTTAATCATCAAGGAGATGCAAATCAAAACAACAATGAGGTACCATCTCACCCCACAGAGACTGGCACACATCCAAAACAGCAAGTACAACCGGTGCTGGCGTGGATGTGGGGAAAAAGGGACTCTCATCCACTGTTGGTGGGAGTGCCGACCGGTCCAGTCCTTTTGGAAAAACAATATGGGCATTCCTCCGATAACTAGATATTGAGCTCCCATTTGATCCAGCAATAGCACTCCTGGGAATATACCCGAGAGACCGAAAAACACATAGCAGAAACACTATCTGTACTTCTTTATTCATCTCTGCGCTATTCACTATAGCTAGAATCTGGAAACAACCTAAATGCCAGAGAACAGAGGACTGGCGAAAGAAACTGTGGTTCATCTACACTATGGAATACTATGCAGCTGTCAGAAAAGATGAAATTATGAAATTTACCTGCAAATGGATGGACATAGGAGACTATCATGCTGAGTGAAATTAGTCAGAAGGAAAAGGACAGATATAGAATGACTGCATTCATTAATAGGATATAAATAGATATCAGTGTTTTACTAAATGTGTGAAATGGTAATGGCAGATTAAACTCACCATTGAATATACACAAAGAGACTTAAGTTTTAAACTCTAAATATCTGCAGGGCTAGCCACAATGTGTAAAACAAGAGGGAGAGAGATGCAGAGAACAGAGAGAGACAGAGAGAGAAAGAGAGGAAAACAGGGCTACCTGATGTTGAGGCAGCCTGGGGGTGGGTGGGAGGGGGGGGTACATTGGTGGTGGAAATGGGGCACTGGTGGAGGGATGGGTGCTAGAATACTGTATTACCAAGAACCAATTTTGAACACCTTTGTAATTGTATGTCTCACGGTGATATAATAAAAAAATTAAAAAATAATCTTGCCTTAAGAGTTAATGCTATTTCTCTTAAATTTTGACCTTTATAATGACAGTAGGCTTCAGATCAGATTTCAGTTCAGGTGAACTTCAGACCAAATGGGGCTATAGAAACTCAGACAAGCCCATAACTCCCAAGCCCAAAGGTTAGGTTTAAAAATTTCAATTGATCAAAATGAAAAGTTAAATGAAGGCATAGAGAGTAATAATTACAATGCAACACTTTGACTAGAACTGAGCAGTGAAAGTAACTAAAGGGATATGCATATATAACCCTTTAGTGTCTGTGTTGCAAACTACATGTGAAAAAGGGGAGATAGAGAATGAGAGAAAGAGAAAGAAGAAGAGAGAGAAAAAGAGAAGGAAAGAGAGAGAAAGAGAAAGGAGAGAAAGAGAGGAAAAGAAAGAGAGAGAATTGCTAGTAAGCAAGCAGGCAAGCAAACAAGCAAGAAGGAAAGAAGAAAGAAAGAAAGAAAGAAAGAAAGAAAGAAAGAAAGAAAGAAAGAAAGAAAGAAAGAAAGAAAGAAAGAAAAAGAAAGAAAGAAAGAAAGAAAGAAAGAAAGAAAGAAAGAAAGAAAGAAAGAAAGAAAGAAAGAAAAGAAGAAAGAAAGAAAGAAAGAAAGAAAGAAAGAAAGAAAGAAAGAAAGAAAGAAAGAAAGAAAGAAAGAAAGAAAGAAAGAAAAAGAAAGAAAGAAAGATTGAAAGAAAAAGAAAGAAAGAAAGAAAGAAAGAAACAAACAAACAAACAAACAAACAAACAAACAAACAAACAAACAGTGGGCCAGATAATAGTCTTGTGATTAGGACATTTACCTTGCACTTGGCTGACCCAGATTCAATCCCTCTCATCCCATATAGTCTCTGAGCACTGACAGGAATAAATTCTGAGTGAAGAGCCAGGAGTAACCCTGTGTGTGACCTAAAAAGCAAAACAAAGAAAGAAGCAGCACTTTCAGAAATGTGATTTTTACATTTGCAAATAAGAAAGAACATTTTAAAGGAATACTCATCCAAATCAATGAACCCATTTGTGGATCCAAACATAGAATTCGTTGACGTCGCTAATGGCTTATTCTCAAAATAAGGGTACACTTGAATCAGTGGATTCAGGGTGACAAGACACACTAGAAACTGGAATATGTTTCTCTGACAACATAGATGCTTTACAGATGTGGAGAGGCAATGAGTGAAACCAGGGTTACAGATTGCCAGAGGTATATGGGTGGTTCTGATGGGGAAATGGAAGGCACTTGGCTGAGCTTTTAGGAGAGGCCTGGAGAGAGTATTTGATGCACAAGAGCAGTTGACAGGGTTTTTATTGCTTTTTCAGTCCATAAGTTATTGTCATTCTGCTCCTATCATTGCGGTGATTTTACCAGACAAAATAGATGTAATTCTGATATAAATCTAGTAACAAATATTAGTGACTCCAACTAAAGTAACAGATTTAAACAAATGTTTGAGTTATGTAACCCAATGATGATTTTTTTAAAAAATCTATATTTTGCCAGCGAAGCTCTTTGGAGGTCAGCATACTACTTCCAGATGCAAATAAGGGAATCAAACAAGCAATAAACAGGCTATGGCTACCGCAGCAGGCTGGAGAGAGGGTGTGAGCACCCTTTAGGGGGACAGATAAGCAATGACAACGTGTTTGACAGATAAAACTCAGAGAACTGTTTTTTATCAACGTTTCCTCAAGCATTATAAATACAACATTCAGAAAGAAGACAAAATTCACAAATGCTTCTTTTGTTAGTAGTTTAAAAATGCAAATTCCGGCTTTTTTTTTTTAATTTTTTATTCTTTATTATACCACCGTGAGACATACAATTATAAGAGGTGCCATTGGTTCTTGGTAATACAGTATTCCAGCACCCATCCCTCCACCAGTACCCCATTTCCACCACCAATGTACTCACCCACCCCTCCCACTCACCCCCAGGCTGCCTTAATAGCAGGTAGCCTGCTTCCTCTCTCTTTCTCTCTATCTCTGCATCTCTCTCCCTCTTCTTTTACACATTGTGGCTAGCCCTGCAGATATTTATTTATTTATTTATTTATTCCACCTTTTCTCCTTTTTTTTAATTGAAGGATGCTCATGTGGAGTCCTGGCTCCACAGGGTTCCAAGATGCACCTCCACCCGAACCCATCTCCCATCACTCAAC
>JAJIBD010013332.1:0-25958 GCA_021461705.1 Cryptotis parvus | reverse complement strand
CCCAGGGCTGAGCTCAAAGAAAAACAGCCAGAACTCACTTTTAGAAGCCCTTGTAAGAAGGGATTAAAGCAATGATTCTTTTCATTCAAAATTTTGGGGATGGGGGGGGCATGGAAAGTAATTTCTGGCTAAAGCTGAATGTAAGGTTCTTTTATTCCTTTATATTATCAAGCAAATGAGATATTTTAAAATTGCCAGATGATCTGAATGTCATCTATAAGCATCTGTATTTTTGGAGTGAAGTCCTTCCAAGAACAAAAACAAGCCTGAGTGGAAGAACTATCAGAATACTTGTGTTCACAGAATGCTATTAAAGGAAACAATTATTAACACAAAATATCTCAATAAAAAGGTATGAGCTGAAGGGCTGGGATATATCACAGAGTCTAGGTTATATGGGTGTATCCATGAACAAAAGGAACCAGACACAAATGAATAAGTAGCATTAATACCATTTACATTATAGACAACATCATTCCCATGACCTGAAAGAATGGTTTGAGGCTCTTCATTTCCTTGAGCGAGCAGATGCCCTTGGGCTACTCTAGCATGCAACAGAATATATAGAGATGTTACTGGTGCCCACCCGAGCAAATCCATGAAAAACGGGAATTCAAGTGATACAAGTAAATTCCATTTACATAAAATTCAAAAGCAGTCAAAACCAGTATATGAACTCTCGAGTTACTAGTACCTTTAAGAAGGGTAATAACCAAAACGGATGATGAAGTGATACTAGATAATAAATAGTCATGATTGTTGTTTCTGATAGTTGAATATTGTTTCTGATAGTTAGAGCTAAACCAATGTCTTCATTGTTATTTTTTGGTTTTTCTGGAGCAGACCTGAGACAGTTCTCAGGCTTTAGATCATTACTGGTGGGGCTTAGGGATCACATGGGGGTGCTGGGTACAGAACACAAGTCAACTTAATGTGAGGCCAGTGCCCACCCTCTGTTCTACTGCTCTAACTCTAATCAATATATCTTAAATAATTATCACTTACATATATTTCCGTTAGCTGTATTCAATGAAATTGCTATCAAAATATAACTTTAAAGTTTTGTTCTCAACATTCATAACTATTTTTTGTGGGAGTAGGGAACAGGGAAGGATGACCCAGACAAATTAAAATATATATTAGGCAGTTGCCTTTGACCAAAAAGGGGGAGCTTTGGTATTTACCAAGCTTGAAATTTTCAGTAACTATTAACAAGTCTATTTATTTCTTTTTGTTTATTAATAATTTAATTTTAATTTTATTATACCACCTTGAGATATGCAATTACAAAACTGTTGATGATTTGGTTTCAGTCATACAGTGTTCTAGCACCCATCCCTCCACCAGTCCACCAGTGCACATTCCCACCACCAATGACCCCAGATTCCCTCTCTCTCCCTCTCTCTGTCTCTCTCTTGCTCTCTCTCACTCTTTCTCTCTCTCACTCTCCCCTTCTCTTTTACACTGTGACTTGCAATACATACATTTACAGGCTATCATGTATATCCACCCAGGGGACGCCAGATGTCGGGGCGCAGCTGGGGTCCCCAACAGTGCCAGGAACGAGTTCCCTTCTACCTCGGGGCCGGCAGGGAATGGATGAAGACTCAGGAATCCGATGCAGTTTTAAAATGCTTTACTTATCACAGGTTCAGGCATACAAATCAGCAATAAGAAAAACCCTGTGCTTAGAATTCCTGGCCAGAACCCCAGCCACGTGTAGGCCAAGATGGCAGCCACCACATGTTAAGGCCCTGTACAGAGGAGACAAAGACAAGACTCTCAAGAAGAGTGCAAGCCCCAAAAGAGAGCCCAAAGAGAGAGAGAGAGAGAGAGAGAGAGAGAGAGAGAGAGAGAGAGAGAGAAGAAGCAGGCTGGTTTTATACCCCTGCAACTAAGACCTCCCACTATGATGGGAAGCAGGAAGGGTCAAATGTCCTTAGGTAATTTCTCCCAGCACCTCACCTAGGCCCTATTATATGCTAATGTTTTGAGCCAAGATCTGCCTGGAAATGCCTTTATAGGGTAGAGAAGGGGGGTTTCTGAGATTGCATGTCTCTGTACCAAAGACTAATACTAATACCAGTTAAATATTTCTCCAAGCCTTCACAAGAGTCTCGTTTATTTCACGGTAGTTTTGTATTTTAGTTGCCTTTGAGTTATCAGCCATGCTTGCTTGCTTGGAGGCAAACAGCATTTCTCTCTGGTCTAATTACTTATAGATCCAACGTGGCCAGGCAAATATGCCGGTAATATCTAGCTAGTCCCAGGATGATTGTGGTAGCATGACCGAATATTTATACCAGCCAGTACAGAATACATGGTCAGATAAACTGCCACATTTAAACTACCCCCTTATCTACGAAGTGATTTTGCAGGAGGCAATCCAGGGCAGATGCAGAGGCCTTTAGGCTTTTAGGTGTCCTGCAACACCTTTGCCTACCTCCAATGCTCAGTTCTAGGCTGGCATTACCATTTCCAAAAATTATTAGCACTCTGATCCTTTCTCTATCTTTCCTAACCTCTGACTCCTACACACTTGTGGTAGATTCCAACCACTGACAAGTCCTGGCCTTAGATATTAGTATCATATTTTTTTAATATTCCACCAATGAATGTAGTCATTCTATATCTGTCCTTTACCCTCTGACTAATTTTACTGAACATGATTCAAAAGCTTTATTTAAATAACAAATCCAGAGGCTGGAGCGATATGCCAGAGGGTACGGCATTTGCCTTTCATGTGGCCAACCCAGGTTTGATTCCCCAGCATCCCATATGGTCCTGAGAGCATTGCCAGGAGTAATTCCTGAGTGTAGAGCCAGGAGTAACTCCTGAGCATTGCTGGATGTGACCCAAATATCAAAAATAATTAAATAAATCAATAAAAATAAATAAATAAAAAATGAATCCAAGAGTCAGAGAGATAATATAATGGAAAATGGTGCTTGCCTTGCAAGTGGCTAATTCATGATTAATCCCTGGCACTGCATTTTGTCCTCTGAGCACCACTAGGAGTGATCCCTGATATAGAGCCAGGAGTAAGCCTGGAGCATAGTCAGCTGTGTACCAAAAATATAAAATAATAAATCCAGGTTAACAGAATATACATTATTGTATTTTAACCATTATAGAAACCAAAAGACATATATTTAAGGAAGAAAATATTAAGAGGAGAAAATATAGTAAAGTGGGCAAGGCAATGGGAAAACAGTTCACTTCCCTTGGAGAGAAAAGGGAGACTTTACCTTATGGGGAGATGACTCTGTAGGGTAAAGCCGGATGTGCAGATTCCTATCAGATTTCCCCTTCCGTAGGATAGAAGGTGACAGATGTAGGAGGCAAGGTGTCAGACACATTAGTGATGAAGAGCTGAGGTACATCTATATATTTGATCCATTGAACCAATAAAACTAAAAGCGCGAGGTCCAAACGACAGCAAACAAATTTAAAAATGTGTCTGACAATAAGCTAAAGACTTCCAGGGAGTAAGGCATGGGCCTTGCATGTAGTCAACCGTGATTCCATCCCTGGCACCACATAAGATCCATCTCCCACACCCACAGGAGTGATCCCAGGGGCACAGCAAGTAGTAAGTTCTGAGCACAGCTGAATGTGGCTCCAAACAAAACCAAAACAAAATTGTGCCTTTAAGGTGGTAGGTTGGGACATGGGAGGGAAACTGAAGACATTGGTGGAGGGAAAATGGCACTGGTGATGGGATTGGTGTTGAAACATTACATGCCTGGGACTCAACTACAAATAATTGTAAACCATGGGTAAATTATGGTGTCTTAATAAATATTTTTTTTTGCTTTTTTTTTTGGGTCACACCCGGCAATGCTCAGGGGTTTCTCCTGGCTCTGCACTCAGGAATTACTCCCAGGCAGTGCTCGGGGACCATATGGGGATGCCGGGATCGAACCCTGGCTGGCACGAGCCGGCCGCGTGCAAGGCAAACACCCTACCCTCTGGGCTATCGCTCCAGCCCCTTAATAAATATTTTAAGACAAGTTTCTTATGAAAACAAAGTTAGCTCTGGATATCACCATATGCCATGTTATTTCTCTTCTTTAAATTAAATGAAGCAGCTCTTCTTGAGATGTTCAAGGCTTCAACTGACCTTAGTGCCACATACTTTGGTGAATTCAGGTTCTCTGAACCTCAGGCATAAAGGTCTTGATCCCTTGGGGGAAGGGCAATTCTACAAAGGCAACATTCAGAATCTGTGGACAGATATGAAAGGATAGTTACTTCATCACCATAAAAACCACCTAAGACTTTCAGAAAGCAAAACTATCTGCAACTCTCTGTATAATGTTCTTTCTGAGTTTCTTTATTTTTCAAAATATAGGTTGCTTTATATCTCAGTAAAATTTCTCAGAGAAGATTTAAATGTGAATAAAATACTACACATATGAACAGTTTCTTTCATACACTGAAAATTGTTTGACTGAGGAAACATACATTTATCTCTATAAACAAAACACCTTAAAATCATTTTAATTTTGAGAATGTTTGCTATAAATTTTAAAGATTTCAAGTTGCAAACAGTGAATCTCTTAGCATTTCTTGTGTCAACTTTATCATGTCATGTATCTTTTCCCAAGGTGAAATAATGAAAAGGATCGTTTGAGAAAGATACATTCCTGTAAAAGCTAGTCTTTTAACAACAGCATAAAACAAGTATATCTGCAATAATTTCATGAATATGATCAACCACTGACATCTATTGGCAAAAATAAGCAGACAATATTTCAGCTAAGATCTGAGTTGAGCACGTTAGGATTTTTAAGTGGCTCTAGTTTTGATTATTAAAGTTATCTAAAGCTTCATTAGAAATCAATGGATAGCCATAGTGATTTATATAAGGATAGCATAATTTCTACTGTATAATGCCCAAACTGAAGTCTAAGTTTGAGCAACCTAAATAATTATTTTTTCTCTCATAAGATTACATAATACAGGAAAAAGGTCAATTATGTTTACACACACAATATCTAACTTAGTAAATATTTTCAAAATTTGTAAACATTTTTTAATTAAGAAAAGTCCAGTTAAACTTACAAAGTGATGCCATTCTTAACTCTAAAACAGAATAGATCAAAAAAAGAAATGCAATTAAAATATAACTTAAACGTTCGAGTTAATCTGATGACAGTTTTGTTCCTTTTTTTTCTGTATTCTTTCCTTTCATTAACTTTTTTGAAAAAACAAAACAGTGTATTTTACAGTGCTGTTAATGATAGGATTTTATTGTTTTCTGTTGTTTGGGTCACACCCGGCTGTGCTCATGGGTTACTCCTGGCTCTGCACTTAGGAATTACCAGTGGTGGTGCTCAGGGGACCATATGGGATGCCTGCTTCTGAAACTGGGTAAGCCACATTCAGGGCAAAAGCCTTCCCTGCTGTACTATCGCTCTGGCCCCAGGATTTTACCACTCTTACCACCGACCATATCTGCTTCCCTCCATCACTGTCCCAGCGTCTCAGTCCCCCATCCAAATCCCCCCCATCCCCACTCTATCATAAGCATCCCATTGGAGACCAGTTCATGGTTTCTGTTGGCTCGGGAATTTTTTAATCCCCTTACTTTGTCTCTTTATATCTATATATGTGTAAAATCATGCTGTATCTGTCCCTCTACTTCTTACTAACGTTACTCAGCATCGTAGACTCCAGATGCATCCACTTAGCAGCACATTTCATGGTTTAACTCAGCAGCAATGAAAGCCATGGGCAAGTGAGAATGAAGCAGAATATAGGGGAAAAGTGGTGATTCCCCCACTTTTCTTGGACCTTCTTCAACTGATAATTCATGAAATTACTATCAGGCAGATTAGTAGAAGAAATAAAATAAATTGCTTACATAAATTTGGAGAAGCTACATAGTAAAAACACTCTAGAATAAATAGGACAAATCAAGGATTTCTATTGCTTTCTGTCTTTAAAAAATCTTAGTTTGGAGGCCATAAATATAAGTGGTCAGGGATTACTCCTGGCTTTGTCCTCTGGAATTACTCAGAGAATTATATGTGATTCCAGGGATTAGAATCAGGGTCTGTTACATAGAAAGCAAGTGCTACCATCTATATCACCTTCCTCCAAAGAAAGGTGTTTCAACCTGTTGTAGGAAGGAAATTAAGGCTTGGGGCTACAATGGGAGAATAAAATGATTACTTCTGACCAAACATCAGGAGGAACAGGAAGAAGAATGTAGAACAAAGAGGAAGAGAAAGAATGAGAAGATAAAGGAGGAGAGAGAGGACAAGGAATAGCAGGCGAAGAGTTGGAGAGGGAGATGCTCTGATGTTAGACATTTGCCTTTTTATCCAAAATAAATATCAATTCTAGGAGTACCTTAAATTTGAATTACTGCCCCCATCCCAGTGTTCATTCTTCTAGATATTGAAAGCTGTGGTGATTGTTTCTCTTGCAGTCACAGAGCTCCCATTGTCCTTCGCTTGAAATAATCCTCATGCCAACAGCACAGGTTTTATTGAGCCTTGTTCTGGATACCTGAGGAATGTTTATTTTTCTAGTTACATGATATAATTTACTAAAGAAAAGTTCCCTCTGTTTTACACTGAAAAAATATGAGACTAATTGGTAATGGCAAATGCAACAGTCGGATGAGAGATGATGGCAAAATCCTGTAGGGAGACTACTAAAAGCTGAGCAATATGATTGTGCTGAAAAAGAGTGGTATGTAAGGGGGCAGAGAGTTATCTCCATAGAAACAGAACATGGTTATCTGCAACAACTCAATGAGGTATCACATATTTTGGGAGACCTGGGTTTGACTCCCAGCATCACATGATTCCAAGGAGCTACCACAAGCCCATAGCCAGAAATAGCCCAAGCACTGTCAGATGTGGACCCCAAAGCAACAAAACAATTTTTTAAGGATTTGGTAACTTAAAGAGAGAGGAGCATAAAAGAAAAAAGTCAGTGAAAAACATACAAAGTCAAATTTGTTTCTTCTCTGCAAGTACCAAACAAAAATACAAAACAAACAATGATCTAGCCTGATCATACTTTCCTTATTTCTTCTCACATAAATAATGGATCAGTGTAATAAAATAATCAGATAGGATTCTGAAATCAAGACATTGAATTACTTCATGCATAAGAGTTCTCCGGCCACGTTAGTTGTAAACAAAAGATCAATGAATATCTTCCTATGTACCAGACATATAACAAAACATCATTTTTTTACTTATGGCAATACAACAGTATTAAATCGCTCTCTGTGAGCATTTGGTAAACTTTTTCCCAAAACGTTTCTTCTTCAAATCATAAGGCATTTATTATTAGAACACCAGCTCCACCAACTAAAGAATTCCAATTAGCAAATTTTTTTTCTAAAGAGTTAATATGGTTGCCTAATTAATCCTGGTTATGAGGACTATATCCAGAATTTTAATTATTAAGGGAGTACGGACATTCATTGTCAACACATTTCAATTCAATAATGTTTGTAATTTGGACACTTGATTTGTTTGAAAGGCATTCTGTTGGCCAAGTTACCTGAGCACTACCTATGCATCAATTATGAGATCCGGATTTGTAATCAGCAACTCCACATGAAACACTCTGGGTGGCACACTCTAATTTCCTTGTATTTCCTACAACTCATTTTGTATATCTAAAAGTGGTTATAAATCCACTTGGAGCTATTACTCTTCCTACCCTCTTCATGTAGACCTTTTAAAGGAAGTTATAAAAATTTTCATCCCTTAGAAAATTTCCCCTGAAGTTTTTGGCAAAATGATTTTCAGTTGAATGCCAACTTCTTTACTGTTCCCGTTGTACTTTTTCTTTCACATTTATTTCCTTAGACATGTGTCTCAAGTTCACTCTGCTCTTTGCTTTTTGCTAACTGTATTCATTATATGTGCTTAAATTAAGTCAGTTCTCAATGCAGTTATCTTGGAAATAAAAACCCCTTAAAATAATCTATTATTTTACAAAGTAACTTGAAATGAAAATAGTTCAAGTTAAACTTTTGTATGTGTGTGTGTATGTGGGTATGTATAATGCATTTTTATAAGGAGCTTTAAAACTTTCTTATCTTGATTCTGACCTTCCATTTTCAATATACTTTGCTTCTTACTGGATTGTGAATGTGCCCTTTCTCTATGTCTGAAAATCTTTCAACCTTCACCATTCATTCTAAGAATCAGCAATATGTTATGTTTTTATAGAACCTTTCTTCCAAGGAACAGAGAGTGTTTCATATATATTACCACATTCATCCTTAAAATTTCTCTCACAACACCCATAGCCCCAGCTAAACTATGCCTCAGTTGAAACCTCAATCCGTATCTTTAGTTCTTCCTTCTTTGACTGCTTTTCCTATAAACTCTGTAAATCACATTTTTAGAACCCTGCATCTGTGAAAATAAACATAATTCTATCACATAAATGACTTTTCTTTCTAACCCCATTCTCACGATTCACCACATTTCAAGACTGCCTTACTCTACCTGGTAGACATGGGTAACTGAGATCTGCTAATTTTCTCTGCAACTGCTCTGTCTAAAAGCAAAGTACCTTAATGAATAACATGCTGTACCTCCATCCCTCCTCTTATTCTTGTTTTTTTGTTTGTTTGTGGAGGTATACCTGGGTTTATTTCTGGCTATATGCTTAGGGATCACTCCTAAGGGTGCTTGGGAGATTATATGGAGTGCTAATGATCTAATTTGGGTCCGTCCTGTGCATGCACTTTACCTGCAGCACTGTCTCTGGCCCAACATCTCTCTTTTTTTCTAAAATATACCACTATCTTTTCTCTAAGCCACAAGTGTGATCCTTTCAAATTTATCTTCTTCTTCTACTAATGATTGCAGATTTCTATCTAAATTCATCAGAGTTGTATGACCATACTAAATGCATGTCTGAAAACCTCAATTGTCAGTGTCCATGGCTAATATTAGGAAACGCTCACCTAGAAGCAGTCAATTTTATAAATGCTCTGTGGATTTTCTCACTTGATCCTTACTATAAACATCAGACCACGTCGTATTTTCTATTCATGAGACAGGAAAATAAAGATTTTCAAATGTTAAATAACTTGCCCAAGGACATGTAGTAAATAGTTGAACATGAGGATAAAGTATAAAGTCAGACTTAGCCAAAGTATATCACTGTCAATCTAGTTGTTTCTACCCAATTTTATTAGGTTAGAAGTTTATTGAAAAAAATTATTTTCTCAGAATTCCCAAGTTATCTATAAAACATTGCACTTAGGATCAAGTTCTCTGTTTAAACTGGTTCAGAATATCAAAATAGCATCTTTCATTAGGCAAGGTATTCAGTATTCATAAATGAAAAAATTTTCAGATCTAAAATAAGTAATTTTCTTTAATCAGACAAAATACTGAATTTCAGTTAAATATATATTTAATGTATCTTACAAATACATATAAAACCTTCTAAAAGAATGTAAGAAAAGATATTTTCCACATAGGTTATTGATATAACCTATGTGGAGACCAATGTGATATAACCTATGAGCTATCTAGTTCATTTGTTTTGCTTCCCCTAATGAAAGATTCTACATTTACAAATCGCCTACTTTATTGCATGACACTTTTCCCCATTACTGTTCATTCTGAAAATTTATTCAGAATATCTGTATAAACTAGTTTCTTCTTATAAACTAGTTTCTTATGTCTATATTCACTTATGTAGCATCCTAGGTATATAAGACTATGTTAAATACACACAGAGACACAAATAAAACTAATAGTCTAACTTTAAAAACCATTTGAATAACTATAATTATTTCATTAAATACATTCTTTGATGAATTTGCCATATGCTGCACACTATATATTTAACAGCATAAAGTGTCAGGAGTAATTCCAAATAAAACTACATGAACTTATTTGCCCATGTGATGTAATCCTATTATTTCATATGAGGGTAAGTGGCAGATAAAAGAATGAGTGTATATTTGGATAAAAACTCCAAGCAGTCACGAGTAAAATGTGACAAATTAATTTCTTTAGTTTTTTGAAATAATGTCAGTGTTACAGCACTGAAGATAAACCATATTCCATAAATAAATCATTAGTGCTTCTAAATCTTTTATAGGGTAGTCATTACAAATGATCTCACTGCAACAGCTGATATTTTATTGATATAAGAAAGATTCAAATAATGGGGGGGAAAATGAAGTTTCTATATTTGCCTTCACTACATTAAGTATATCTCAAGTAAATCTCCCTAACTTGATTCTCATTCTTTTAAGAAAAAAATTAAGAGGACTATAATGTGCCAATTTCCCTTTCAGTCTATTTGACATAATAAATATAGTGCTTGTGCATTATAATTATAATGATTTCCTAACTGACTGAAACAATAAAAACAATCCATAGCTTTTAAGTATTTAAAAATATTCTATATTCTGTACTTGCTTAGGCAGCACATATTCTAAAATTGGAACCATGCAGAAAAGATTAGCATGACCCCCTGCACATGGATGCAAATATGTCAGCATTCCATCTGGGAGGAGGAGGGAAAGGAGAAGGAAGAGGAAGAAGGAGAAGGAGAAGGAGGTAGAGGAGGAGGAAGAGGAGGAGGAGAAAGAGAAGGAGAAGGAGAAGGAGCAGGAGCAGAAGAAGCAGAAGGAGCAGCAGAAGGAGCAGAAGAAGCAGAGCAGAAGCAGAAGCAGAAACAGAAGAAGCAGAAATAGCAGAAGCAGAAATAGCAGAAGAAGCAGAAGCAGAGCAGAAGCAGAAGAAGAAGAAGAAGAAGAAGAAGAAGAAGAAGAAGAAGAAGAAGAAGAAGAAGAAGAAGAAGAAGAAGAAGAAGAAGGAGAAGGAGGAGGAGGAAGAGGAGGAGGAGGAGGAGGAGGAGGAGAAGGAGAAGGAGAAGAAGAAGAAGAAGAAGAAGGAGGAGGAGGAGGAGGAGGAGGAGGAGGAGAAGGAGGAGGAGGAGGAGAAGGAGAAGGAGAAGGAGGAGAAGAAGAAGAAGAGGAGGAGGAGGAGGAGAAAGAAGAAGAGGAGGAGAAGATGATGATGAGGAGAATAGGAGGAAGAGAAGAGGAGGAGGAGTAGAAGAAGAAGAAGAAGAGGAAGAGGAGGAGGAGGAGAAAGAAGAAGAAGAAGAGGAGGAGAAGATGATGAGGAGGATAAGATGAGGAGGAGGAGGAGTAGAAGAAGAAGAAGAAGAAGAGGAGAAGGAGGAGGAGGTGTTGGAGGAGGATGAAGAAGAGGAGAATAGGAGGAGGAGGAGAAGGAGTAGGAGGATAATAATAGGAAGAATCAGAAAAAATGAATCAGAAGTGGGGGCTGGAGCCATAGCCCAGAGGGTAGGGCGTTTGCCTTGCACGCCGCCTGCCCATGCCAGCCCGGGTTCAATCCCCTGCATCCCATATGGTCCCCCGAGCACTGCCAGGAGTAATACCTGAGTGCAGAGCCAGGAGAAACCCCTGAGTATTGCCGGGTGTGACCCAAAAAAGCAAAAAAAAAAAAATCAGAAGTAGAAGAAGAGGAGGAGGAGGAGGAGAAAGAGGAGAATGAGAAGGAGAAGAAGGATAAGTAGAAGAAGAAGGAGGAGGAGGAGGAAGGGGAGGAGAAGGAGGAGGATGAGGAACAGGAGAAGGAGAAGGAGGAGGGAGGAGGAGGAAAGGGAGGGGGAGAGGAGGGAGGGAAGCAGGAGGAGGAAGAGAAGGAGAAGGAGGAGGAGAAGGAGGAGGAAGAGGAGGAAAAGGAGGAGGATGAGGAAGAGGAAGAGGAGAAGGAGAAGGAGGAGGAAGAGGAGGAGAAGGAGGAGGGAGGAGGAGGAAAGGGAGGGGGAGAGGAGGGGAGGGAAGGAGGAGGAGGAGGAAGAGAAGAAGGAGGAGGAGAAGGAGGAGGAGGAAGAGGAGGAGAAGGAGGAGGGAGGAGGATGGAGGAGGGGGAATTGGAGGGGAGAGGGGAGGGGAGGAAAGGGGGAGGGAAGGGGAGGAAAGGGAGAGGGAGAGAGAGAGAGCAGAAGGAGAGGGAGAAGGAGAGGGAGAAGGAGGAGAAGGAGAAGAAGACAAGAAGAGGAAGAGGAAGAGGAAGAGGAAGAGGAAGAGGAAGAGGAAGAAGAAGAAGAAGAAGAAGAAGAAGAAGAAGAAGAAGAAGAAGAAGAAGAAGAAGAAGAAGAAGAAGAAGAAGAAGAAGAAGAAGAAGAAGAAGAAGAAGAAGAAGAAGAAGAAGAAGAAGAAGAAGAAGAAGAAGAAGAAGAAGGAAAGAAAGAAAGAAGAGTGTCATAAAGGCAGGCTGGGCATGGGGAGAGGAGCTGGGGACATCAGGGGACGTCACATACAGTGATGAAGGCACAGGTGTTGGAACACTGTATGAATGGAAACCCAATCTTGGAAATATTTATTACTGTGTATTTCATGGTAATTCAATTTGAATAATTAAAAATACTCAAAAATTAAGAAAAAATATATATTTTCATCATATGCCATAGGGATTAGCTTCAAATCATCTAAGCCACATAGGAGTAAAATTAAAGATAAATTTCTTATGCAAACATTTATACCATATAAATGCCATGCAAATACTGCTTTCCAAAGAAGGGAAAAGGTTTTGTTTATTTTTTCTCAAATTAAGTCCTTTCCTCTGAGCACAATTGCAAAGTATAGATTTACATATTTTTGACTGAAAACTAATTTACATATTACAAGTGCTTCACAGTGGGAAGATTTCAGGACACTAATACAGTCTAGGTACCAGATCATTTTAAAAAATAGAGTCACAGAGAGTCAATTATTGCTGAACTTGGCTTATATGTTTGCTAGGAACACCACGACAATCCTTTAAATGAACACTAACTAAAATCTAAACATCCTGAGTATGGAATGGACTCAGTGTTGTTTAGATACTAAATTTTACCTAAAAATAATGCTGTGTATGAGGACTGCATAGAAAACAATTTATAAATGAGAAGGGCTGTAATGTAGAGGAGTTATCATTCTGACAAAACAATTTATCTGAAAGAAGCAGAGATTTTTCCAGCCATCCGGTCAGCAAAGAAAGAGGAGAGCAAGAGGAAAGAGATTTGCCCGCATTTCATTTGTGTAAGTAGAAAAGCTTTTGAGTTTGTTACATAAATGAACTTGCTACAAAGATCAAAATGATGACATTTGAAGGTAAAAATGCCAAATATTAGATCCTATTCATCAAACTCAGCAAGTTTAGAATTGTAAAAGGGACAACTTTTACTAGCTATTCATTTGGCAGCATTTGCACAAAATAATATATTGTCACAGACTGTCAGCGAACTGACACTCTGCCAAGTAGACTTTGATTCCAATTTGTAAAAGAGAAAGATGAACAAAGGCTATCAGAATCCACAGGGAGAGAAAGAGAGAGAGACAAGACACGGGATCATAGAATCCATAGAATTTTGGAGCTAGAAGGAATGTAAAAAAAGCGATGTCATCTTTTTTTTCCACATCTTTTTAGAAAAGCAGCGAGAACAAGTAATAATAAGACCTTCCTCAAGGGCACACAGTTAGTAGGTGGCTGATTATCATACTCTAAAAGTAATGAATTATTCTAATAAAGAGAATGTGAAAAAGAGGTTATATATAACACATGAAAACATATTAAATATAAAATTATTTTTCAATATCTGTATTTATATATAGTTCAAATGACTTATAAGTCATTTAAAGAAAAAACCTTTAAAGGAAAAAGGCACTACTCTTCCCTTGTTCAAAGTTTTCAAGGTAAATGTGACTGGTATTTTTACTATCCTTTGAACTAATTTTAAAATAATTTTGAAGAAAGCATTTCCTATCATCTTCTCTGGAAGTATAAATCCTATAAATGCTGCATTCTTTATAAATAGTTCATATATTTAGAATTCGTCACTTAGTAAATGTTGTAATGAGTACATTCTAAACTCAAAAATGGAATCATCATATTTGTACTAGAAGCTACATCCGACAGCTCTGTATGTACATACAAATACACGTTAGTTGTTTCCACCACGTAAATTTTATTGCACCAGATACCAACACTTCATCACCTTTGTTTCTGCTACTTATAATTTTATAAAATATTAACTAGGCTGGAGCGATAGCACAGCGGGTAAGGCGCTTGCCTTACACGCGGCTGACCTGGGTTCGATCCCTGGCTTCCCATAGGGTCCCCTGAGTACCGACAGGGGTAATTCCTGAGCCGAAGAGCCAGGAGTTACCCCTGAGCCAATCAATTTCTTGGTGTTTCTAGATACTAAGTCCTTAAGCTTATAAATGTCAAGTGTGCCTCTGGGTTTGTTAGGGGGATACAACAATTTTTCACTTCATTTAAAAATAAATCAAGGAGCCACAGCATCCTCAAAGTAACACGATTAATTATTTCCACTAATTGCTTCAGTGCCAATTGAGCACTTGATCGGGAAGGAGTAAAGCGCCTACTTTTGGCCTTGATTTAAGGGACAACTCCAGTTCTTATTGCAAACTGCCTCTTTCCCCAGCTTCGGGACAGGACCCAAAACAGTGCAAATCTTTCAGAATTTTTGGTGAGCTCAACTCTGTTCTGACATTTCTACTGCATTAGCCTGTCCTGATTGATTTTTTAAATAGAAATATGGACAGAAACAGGAACAGAAAGGTGATCTGAAAGGCGATTCACCGTCATCGTATTATCTTTTTTGTCACACCCAGCAATGCTCAATGCTTACTTCTGACTCCGGGGTCACTTCTGCTGGACTTGAAAGACCGTATGGGGGATACCGTAGATCAAACTGAGGTGGAGACATGCAAGGAAATTCCATTGCCCTCTATTCTACTGCTCTGGCTCTTAAAGTCTTTTTTTTATGGAGAACAGGAGCAGTGAACCAGTGATGCTCAGTGCTTATTCCTGGGTCTACACTAAGGAATTATTCCTGGTAGTGCTAGGAGGCCATATGAGATGTCAGGGATCTCACCTGCAAAAGACTATATGTAAGGCAAGTGAAATAAAGTCTACACTCCCTCTGATATAAGGAACATAATATCATCACATTCTTTATGCTAATTCTGAAGGAGAAATTTACAAAGTCGCTCGTGACTGGGTTTCAGTCCTACAATGTTCCATCACCCATCCCTCCTAGAACTACTCAGATCTGATGTAATTTCTTCTTATAATCACATTAAGACCTATTGGTCATTTTTTAATTTCTTATTTATTTCATTTATTGAGTTACGGTGAATTCACGGTAGCTCAAAGTTATTCATGATTAAGTTTCAGGTGTACAGTATTTGAGTTATTCACAATCATGAATAACTCAAAGTTATTCATGATTAAGTTTCCGTGTACAGTATTCCAGTACCAGGCCTTTCACCAGGGTCCACGTCCCCTCCACCAATGTCTCCTGTTTCGCCTCCCATTTCCCCGTCTGCCCCTTTGGCTAACACCTCTTTCTGTTGCTTTGTCCTATTAGATCATTTCACTCAGAAGTCATCAAAAGACACGAAAACAAAGACTTAGATAGCTGGGGTGTCTGCCTGAAGATCTTTAAACTGAACAAAGAAAGGTTTCTAGTACTTTAAGTGGTATGTGCATTTTAGGACTTATAAATAAAGGAGGAAGGGGGATTGTGGCTCGGAACCACAGGCTCAAGGGACCCCTGTGGATTTCAAGGCCCTAACAGTACTTGGGGTCAGGAGTAACCATGGCAGCAGATGCCCGACCTAACGGGTCCCTGACAGTACTCACAATCCGTTAGGGTCCCCAGACAGTGTCTGCGGCTACAACTGTTCCCCTGACTCTTAGATGGATTGAAGACCTTGAAGACCAAGACCAGACGTTCTTGAAGGTTACATATATATATATATATATCTTCCATTACTCCTCACTCTACCTCTCTGCTTGCTACAGGAACCTCTCTCTAGGGGTTGCTTTGTAGCCTTGTGGCTTAATGCTAGCCCTCAGGCCCAGGCACCAAGCCTTGTGGCTTTCGTGCTGGCCCTGGGGCCTGGACACCAGGAGCAGTCTCTATCCCCTGGTGCTGGCTACCCACTCAGGCACCACGGGTTGCTGCTCTCTCCTCTGGAAGCCCCGGATGCTCTCCTGGGGCTCCTATTTATAACTTCGGGCCAGGTTCAGAATCCCAGCCTATAGCTGTTAACAGTCTTTTCCCAACTGTCACCTTACACAGGCAGAGTGTTATCCCACATGTACACAACAAGCTTTGAATCATGGGAACTGACTTCTGACTTCATTATTAACTTAATTTCAAAATGTGTTATCCAGGAACATCAATCTCAAATGCACATATATAAAACATCTATTTTCTACTCTGCTTTATAGGTTAAGAAGAACAAAACAGACAAGCCTGTAGGACTTGGTATTTGCAAAGAATTTCATACAAACCTTTGCTAGGACCCACTGTCATGCCATTTGCTGAGATGAAATGAAACATGGGAAATCAAGAACACTTGCCTCAATCTCTGTTTTTATTGTAAATTTTAAAAAAGTGGACTTACTACTATGTGGTTTAGTAAAAATAATTTGGCTTCAGAGGCACACCAATATTGAGAAAATTTGCCACTCTACCTGTGACTAATGAGAATCTGAGCTACTTCCTGATTGGTTAGAAGAAACCCATTTTAAGTACTTAAAAGGGCTCCTAAATAGTAGATAAAGTTCACCCCTGAATGGAAAATGTCCTCTACAATGCCTGATATTTAAATATCGGTAGTTCCCAGTCCACTTCATTTTTTACTAGAGCTGTATAACAGCATTTTTAGCTCTTTGTTATATCCTAAGCCTTATTACAACACTAATAGAGTTGAGATTTATATATTGGCTGCTAAATTATTCTATTAAATCTGTGTGGTAAGGTCAAGACTAAGGCTGGTGTGGTCATTCTGGAGACAGCCATATGGAAGTTAATACACACACACACACGCAGATGATTACCAATTTCTAACACTGCTTTACAGGGACTAAAAATGCTAGAGAATCTTGTACACACTTTTAGAGTTCTAATCCTATTGTGTAACCCTGGGAATACTACTCACCTCTTCAAATCTTGGGATCCTTATTTAAATGCTGGAGATAAAATAAAACTGACAAGGCAGGTGAAATCATGGGGGGTGGCGGGGCAGACAGGGTAAACAAGAACAAGGAAGTGTGTTAAAGCAATGAGATGAGAAGGACTTATCAGAATATCAATGCATCTTTCAAAAAGCACAAGGCTGTATAAAAGACACATTAGCAACCAGAATAAAATTTATAACACAACATTATTTAAAATAAAATGCACGCACAAAAATTCACTTTTGGCTGGAATATAATATCATGAGAGACATTTTGCATGACAATGGTGATATGGGAACTTAATAAGAAGAGAACAGCATTAGTACTAGAAATTTTAGTCAGTTGAAAGCCTCTAGCACAGACCAGAAAATAAAGGAAAGTGTGCATGAGCTATTATAATAAATTCCTCACACATTCTTTTAAGAGAAACATATGCAATATGTAACAGGACAACTGAAGATGAGAGAAAAAATGGTTACCTGAAAATTTTATTTATGACATACTATTATTTTAATTTCCTACTCCTACATTAGCAGCATCAGAAAAACATGAGAATGAGAAATAAAATGACAGGAAAATAAAAATTAGAATTAGCTAATTGACTAAAAATATTGAAAACTCCTCTTTCTGCTTGGTTGATTTCAAATTAATCATTTATATGCTTTTAAATCTGACTAGTCAAGAAAAAACTATAATGAAGGCTAATTATAATGCTTAAGGATTTACAAAGATTTTAATCTTCACGTAATTTATAAACCTGGCAATTAGCATATTTTCAAAGAATAGACTGTACAACAGGTAATATTATCTTGACTCTCCTAATTCATCTAATTAAATAATATTATAAAAATTGAAGTCTCAGAAGATAAAAAACCTTTATTTTTAAGCTGTCATATCTTAAAAAAGATATCAAGTTTATTAATAAAATAATTATTGTTCATAACAAAATTATTTTTATTTTCTTGGATCTAGAATTTATTTAGCTAGATTTTCTACTAAACATGATTTTCAAAAATAAATACTTTATAAATGCTCATCATTTAATGAAACCATGAATTTAATTACTTTCCATTTCCTAAAGAAAATAATCTAATTTATAATTAGTATTGTTATGACAACTGCCTAATAAACTTATAATGATTTGACATTAGGATTGAATTTTTATTGAAACCATTGGAAAGTTTTATGACTTGTAGCTTTTCTAATCCCCAGGCATAGTAATGAAATCCTATTCTAATGAAAAGAGAATCCTGAATCTAGCTGTTTTCTAATTGTGAAGTACCTAATGGTTAGATGCCAAAGACTTAAAATATAAATAAATGGTAGCAATTGACACTTAGCTATTGACACTTTATAGAAAAGAGCAAATTCTTTTTGATTTCATTTTAGAGAAGTTAGCAGATTTTTTTTCTATTAATGTCCTTGTCTCCACACACTATGTTCCCAGGAAATTACAAGTGGGAAGACAAATTCAATCTCCTGCCTCTTGCAGGGAACTGCAGCTGAGGTCTCCAGGAAGGATGATAAGCACATGGGCTCAGGTTCCTAAATAGAAAGCAGAGACAGGAAACTGTGTTTACCTCTCCCAAATCTGAGTATGTTCATTTGAATATAAAATATGGTAATCAAATACTTAGGGGCAATCATCAATTTCCAATCATTTGAAGAAAACCTCTGTTGAGTGCAGTGATAGTATGAAGATCAAAGATGACATCAAGTCACTGGATAGAAGATAGAAAAAAATCTCAACAGAAATTACAGGAGTCATGGAGAGAGAGAACAAAGATAAAGTGTGCATATGCTTACGTGTGTACAAGTCTGTGGGGCTGTTGTGAAGCAGAGGAAAATGGTAAGAAGCACAAAAGAGTGTAAGCTGCAGATAGAGGTCTGAAAATCAGTCTTAAGGTGGGATAAGAAAATGTATTGAATATTGCCTAAATAGTTATTGGAGTTCTCTGAATAGAGGGCATCTTTAGAAGAGAAAAATATCAAGTGCCAAGTCATAAAAGTCTTAGAGATTAGAGATTATTAACCTGGTATTTGTGGGATTAAAAGAAGTAATATGGGAGCTCAATATCTAGTTTTCGGAGGAGTGCCCATATTGTTTTCCAAAAGGACTGGACCAGTCGGCACTCCCACCAACAGTGGATGAGAGTCCCTTTTCCCCACATCCACGCCAGCACCAGTTGTTCTTGCTGTTTTGGATGTGTGCCAGCAATAGCACTCCTGGGAATATGCCCGAGAGACCGAAGAACACAAAGCGGAAACACTATATGTACTTCTTTATTCATCTCTGCACTATTCACAATAGCTAGAATCTGGAAACAACCTAAATGTCCGAGAACAGAGGACTGGCTAAAGAAACTGTGGTTCATCTACACTATGGAATACTATGCGGCTGTCAGAAAAGATGCAATTATGAAATTTATCTACAAATGGATGGACATGGAGACTATCATGCTGAGTGAAATTAGTCAGAAGGAAAAGAACAGATATAGAATAACTGCATTCATTAATAGGATATAAATAGATATCAGTGTTTTACTAAGTGTGGGGAAATGGTAAGGGCAAACTAAAACTTACCATTGAATATACACAAAAAGACTTACGTGATAAACTCTAAATAACTGCAGGGCTAGCCACAATGTTTAAAAGAAGAGGGAGAGAGATGCAGAGAGAGAGACAGAGAGAGAAAGAGAGGAAATGGGGGTACCTCTATTGAGGCAGCCTGGGAATGGGCGGGAAGGGGTGGGGTACATTGGTGGTGGAAATGGGGCACTGGTGGAGGGATGGGTGCTGGAATACTGTATTACCAAGAACCAATTATGAACACATTTGTAATTGTAAGTTTCACGGTGGTATAATAAAAAATTAAAATTAAAATAAAAATAAAAGAAGTAGTATGAAGGGAACATTGTTCACAAGTAATTCTGCACCAGGTAAAAGCTTGTACTATCACAATATATTATCCCCAAGAAATATAGCAATGGATGGACCAAGAGAAACCAGTATGCAAAGTACAGACACAGTTGATACATGTGCAATTGTAGTAATCTCTTCCATAGAGACCAGCACATTTACCTATAATCATAATGTAAAAAGTCAGCAGAGTTTTAATATTAAAGGTCCAAATAATATAGCTAGAAAACTAACTTTCTATCTATCCATCTACATATGAAGTGGGTATTGAACCCACATCCAACAGTGATCTAGGCTTACTCCTGGCTCTGCTCAGAGATCTGTCACTCATGGTGCCGTGTATTGAATCGAAGTTTGACTACATACAAGAAAAGTGCCCTAAACCCTGAACTATTTCCCTAGCCCCATTTCTATATTTTTGGGTGCCTTCCCCATGGTGACAGATAGCCCAAGAACTACTCCCCAGCCGTATGGGCTTGTGGTTTTGTGGTTTTCCCCTGGACGAGTGGTGCCAGGAGCCAGTAAGGCTACACCTGGGGGTCCTTGTGGGCTATTTAGTGTCTTGACCTAGCCATCAGCTCTATCCTTTGAACTGTTTCTTCAGAGTTTTCATAACACCTTTAAAAGATTCATAGAAAGCTGGTTTGCTGTGTAGGTACATTTTGGGTTCAAATGAAGTATAAAGTGCTAGGATGACAACAAATTCCCTTAAAAAAATACTGTGCTTAATCTTTTCACAAGGAGTTTTCACTACATTTTATTGGTCTATATTTGTTTTGAATTCAACTTCTATAGGTTACTCTGTGAATAATATCTATTTTACAGTAGAACAAGCCATTGGCAGTTGTACTTAACAGGGATTTCATGTTGCACGACTTGTAAAATTGAACTGAAAGTCAAGAACATGATTTACTGTTCCTTTTTGGAATAGTATTTCACATCAATGTGAAACTACGTTGGGAAAACAGGAATAATGATTATGTTGCACTTGGAAACTGGCACATGAAAAAAGTATCCACAGTGGAATATGTATGGTGTGTTTATGTGTATATATATATATATATATATATATATATATATATATATATATATAATTTTAACATTTAAAAATCTTTATCCACAGACAGGGAAAATTATAATAGTTATACCTATGAATCTATCTATCTCTCTATATATACATAAACATATATATATATGTTTATATACATATTCCCCCTTTATACTGAAATTACTCACTCCTTTCTCTCTCTCTCTCACACACACACACACACACCACAGTGTCAGTATCCCTCTACCAGTGAATCGTGGGCCTGTCTCACTCACTGTCCACAGACCTGCTCAGATACATAGCTCTGTGAAGCCAATTCTTACGCTCTGTTGCCTTGACCATTCATTACTGCTTTGCTGAGTTTCCTTATATCTCACATATGAAAGAGATCTTCGGATTTATCCCTGTCCATCTGACTGACTTCACTCTGCATAATGCCCTGCAGTTCCAGCCATACAGAAGCAAACTGTATGATTGAACCTTTCTTATACTTCAGTAGCATTCCTTTGTGCTACTGAATTGTGGAATATATTCCACAATTAACCCACTCCTCTGTTCTGGGACACCTGGGATGTTGCCAAAACTTTGCTGTTGTAAATAAAGCTGGAGTGAACAAAGATTAGTGATGTCTTCTCATAATGGTGTCTGGTGGCCCTTAGTTAGTCATCAAGAGGTGGAATATGTGGATCTTATAGGAGCCTAATGCTTAATTCTTTGAGAATTTACTGCATTCTATAGGAGCTGGGCAAGTTGGACATTCCCACCTTCAGTGGATAAAGGTTACTTTCCCCTGACCTCCATAAGCAAGGCACCACTTGTTACAATTCTTTCTGATGGGCACCAATCTCACAAGCATGGGGATGATTTGTTACCCTTGTTTTGTTTTGCATTGCCCTAACCTGACTGCAAGTATTAAGAGAACTTTTTCACATACTATTGGCTATTTCAATGTCTTCTTGATGAACAATTACCCACATTTGTTAAATATTACTTTCTCTTCTAACTATAATGTTGAAAAGTAAGTTATAATGATTCTTATATAAGACAAGCCTACAGAGGCTACCCGTTCCAACAAATGTGTTATGTACACAGTCACTGTCAGAAACTGGAAAAAGAGGAAACTGGCATCTTCAGAGTGTACTGAAAAAGTGAGCCCTTTTAAAATGAAAAACTGCTATCCAAGAAAATTGGAAATTCGGTTATAAAGTTGATAAAATATTCAAAAAAGACAACAGGACCTGAAGGAGTTTTTAGTTATAAATAAAATATTTATAAAAACAAAACAACACAACTTATAAAATGAGCTAAAGATCTTAACAGATGTTCCCCTGACCTAATGCAGATGTACAGGTTACAAATGAGCACATGGAAAATGTTCCATATCAAAGATCATCAGGGAAATGCAAATTAAAACAATGTGATACCGCATACTACCACTTGTAATGGCCAACGCACAGAACACTGAAGGTATCAAATGATGACAAGGAGGTGGAGCAACAGAATTTCTAATTTACTGCAGGTACGAAAGCAAAAAGGTTTGTGCTCTGGGGTCACTCAGGGCAGTGCTTGCAGGACCATATGCAGAGTCAGAGATTGAACCTGGGGTCAGCTACATTTAAGACAATCAAAATATATGAAACATTTTTCTGTGAAAAGTAAAAATGAAGTAATTTTATCTACAAGGAATATCATATCATATTGTATAGCTTAAAATATTACTGCTATATAATATCTAATGATACATATTTTGAAATATGGAATGATGATGTGTTGCAAGACTCCTCTAAGAGCCTTTGCATCTGCCCTGGATTGCCTCCTGCCGGTCACTTCGCAGATAGGGGGTAGTCTAAATGTGGCAGTTTATCTGACCATGTATTCTGTACTGGCTGGTATAAATATTCTCTCATGCTACCACAATCATTCTGGGACTAGCTAGATCTTACCAGCATATTTGCCTGGCCACCTTGGATCTCTAAGTAATTAGACCAGAGAGAAATGCTGTTTGCCTCCAAGCAAGCAAGCATGGCTCCCTGATAACTCAAAGGCAACTAAAAAACAAAACTACCGTGAAGTAGACGAGACTCTTGTTCACAATTACAGAAATATTTAACTGGCATTAGTATTAGTCTTTGGTACAGAGACATGCCATCTCAGAAACCCCTCTCTACCCTATAAAGGCATTTCCAGGCAGATCTTGGCTCAAAACATTAGCATATAATAGAGCCTAGGTGAGGTGCTGGGAGAAATTACCTAAGGGCATTTGACACTTCCTGTTTCCCATAATAGGGGAGGTCTGAGTTGCAGGGGTATAAAACCAGGCTGCTTCCTCTCTCCTCTCTCTCTCTCTCTCTCTCTCTCTCTCTCTCTCTCTCTCTCTCTCTCTCTCTCTCTCTCATTGAGCTCTCTTTTGGGGGCTTGCACTCTCTCATTGAGCTCTCTTTTTGAGCTTGCACTCTTCTTGGGAGTCTTGTCTTTGTCTCCTCTTTTGCAGAGCCTTTACACGTGGTGGCCACCATCTTGGCCTACACGTGGCTGGGGTTCTAGCTGAGAATCCTAAGCACTGGGTTTTTCCTATTGCTAATTTGTATCCTGAGCCTGTAATAAGTAAAGCCTTTTAAAACTGCATCGGATTCCTGAATCTTCATCCATCCCCCGCCGGCTCGGGAGGTAGAAGGGAACTCGCTTCCCAGCACTGTTGGGGACCCCGCAGTGTTCCTCGACAATGATGAAGTGAAGTCTCTATGGATGAAACAATCTGAATTTAGAAAGTCTGAATTTAGAAAGATGCAAAGTGTGGTTAAAAAAAAAAAGTTGGGGCCCAAGCAATAGCCTAGCGGGTAGGGAGTTTGCCTTGCATGCAGTCGGCCAGGGGGCAGGCCTGGGTTTGATCCCCAGCATCCCATATGGTCCCCCAAGCACCGCCAGGAGGAATTTCTGAGTGCAGAGCCAGGAGTAGCCCCTGAGCATTGCCGGGTGTGACCCAAAAAGGCACAAAAAAAAAAGAAGTTCTTTTATGCTATGGTACTTGATAGAACAAAAGATATTTTAAAACACATTAATACAATACTTATATACCTAATAGTATTGTATCCAGGGATTACTGAATTTATACAAAAAGGAAAAGACGAAATTAATGTCTACCATGACTAAATAAAATTGATTTGTTTGTAAAACACTGTACCAATTTTAATCCTACTACAATGGGTTGCTTCAGAAACTTGAGAAAGAAATACTCATACTTAAAAATTACAGATTGAAAAATTTACCTTAAGCCTATTTTCAGTATATTTGAAATGGTATAAGGGAAATACTTAAATATGGAAAAGTATCCATAAATACATGTATCATTTTTACCTTTGTCATGCTACCCAATTAAATAAGATTTACCCAAAGAGTTTTGAATTTGATGATAACAATCCCAGTAGCAAGGAGAGTTATGTCCAGTACGCAAAGTGAAATGTGATTTTTTCAATTTTATAAAATGATGTAATGCACAATTATGCAGTTCTGTTGACAGAAACATTAGTTCCATATTTAAGATGTTATAATTTGGCTTCTGTTTATAATAGGCATGAATATAATTTTCAAATATGAGATTCTCCTTAAGCTTATAAAGACTCTTGGCATGCCTATGTATCTTTGAAGCCATGAAGGATCAAAGTTGCACCAGTCATTTCTCCTAGCAGGTGAATGATGCCATACTGATGTAAATACATTTATAATTCCAATATCATATATAATTAGTAAAAAGATCTTTCCAAAATGCTCTAGCACTGATTCTATTTTATCTAGAATATTATCACAGATGCTAAGAGTTGAAATTTGCTTAGTCATCTGATGAAATCACTTTTATATGGCTCTTTTCAGAAAAGTCAATTTATTCTTATTTCAAATAAGATAATCCCTAGAAATATGCAAATTCTTTCAAATTGCATATAATAATATAGCTATTGTTAAAATTTACCAGTCTTAAAAATTTTGCAACTTGGGCCAGAGAGAGTACAGCCCTGAGCATTTCTGGGTGTGTCTCAAACACATTAAGGTTGCATACTATTTGACTAAGCTTTTTTTTTTTATTAAATTTTAAAATGGAAACAAAATTAGCCAAATAGTATGCAACCTTATTAAGAAGATGGAGACCGACATTACTGACTGCTATAGCCGCTCATGAGGTGCCCGGAGGGATGGCGGGTTCTAGCTCTGGCCCGCCACCCCAGCAGAGCCTCACAACAAGCCAGATGACCCCCCACTCCATGAGGGCCTCCATTTTCCACATCCGAACTTCCCTTCGCAGAACTCCACCCAGCAGACCAGTCTATCGCTCATCAATAAAAGCTGGATTTAGAGATGACTACAAGAGTATGCAACCTGCACTGCAGAGCCTGGCAAGTCTCCCGTGTCGTATTTGATTTGCCAAATACCAGTAATTATAGACCTCATTCCCATGACCTGATGGAATGGTTTGAGACTCTTTATGTTCCTGGAGTAAGCAGGTGCCTTTGGGCTCTACTTGCATGAGACAGGACATATGGAGATGTTATTGGTGCCCTCTCGAGCAAATCGATGATGAACGGGAAGACAGTGATACAGTGATAGCACAATGTAAAATGAAACTAGGTGCAATGTATAGTGAGAGCCCAAGAAAATCATTAGAAAAAGGAGGTTTTTTTGCAGAAAAAGTTAGAAACAATGGCAACAATCTGAGCTGCACAGATTGCATAACTCTAGAAAGAAGTCTTTAAAGCTGTATATAAATATAAATAAGAGTATAAATAAGGAGTACTATATTTAAATATCCTGCCCCTCGAGGGGTTGCAGGTGTGGCTGTGGTGCCCAGTTGTGTTGGCAGGTTGCAGACAGGAGACTTGCTTGTCTACACTCAGGGCTCTGCTTCTGGGCCCTGGATGGTTGTTGGTCTGACACAGAAAAAGACTGGCCCCCATGGGATGAACCCAGAGCCATGGCAGAGC
>JAJIBD010013331.1:0-27886 GCA_021461705.1 Cryptotis parvus | reverse complement strand
CAAACTCCTCCCTTGGTAGTCTATAACATTCTTGGAATTACCACGTGTTTAGTATCTCCCCTAAAATCAACAGATTAATTTTTTGTTTTGGGGCCAAACCCGACACCGCTTAGGGCTGATTCTTGACTTTGTGTTCAGGGATTGCTTCTGGAGGGCTTGGGAGACCATTTGAGATGCCAGGGATTGAACTTGGGTCAGCCACATGCAAAACAAACACCTTACTATTGTACTCATTGCTTCAGCTCACCAGGAAATTACTCTAACTTCAGATTTCAACCCAGGAATCTTGTTCTTTGATTTCTGATGCGTCTGCTGTGGACATTTACAGTATTGTGTACTTTCCCAGTGTTGGCTCGTTATAGTTTGTGTCACCAAAAAGCAGGGAATATCGCTGCCATGTAACTGTGTGCAGTACCCCATACATAATGCTCACAAAGTTCTTGTTGAATGGATAAATGAATGGACTGTGAGAGTGTGGAAAAAAACCTTCATTGATTCATTCATTTCTAGCAGTGTGTTCAGCCTTTTCTATTTGTGCCCCCAAGCCTTGTTTCCTTCCTGTGGCACCCCTTCTCCCTACTGGTTGGCTTCCTCATCCTCATGCTGAGGCTCTCCATCTGTGCAGCTTGCACTTATGGGTTACTAGGCTCACATGCCGCCCCCAGCCCCCCCCCACCCCCTGTGAGAAACTCTGATATAGAAGCTGGGTTTGAGTTGATACATATGTCTTTGGAGTAGTATTTTCTGGTTGTCCACTGCATCACCAGGTGAGAGATTCATGTTTTCTTCCTCTTTCACTTTGTACGTTGCAGACTTGGGGTGTCCTGTCTCCCCCATTACCCAAGTAGAAGGGTAGCCATGAGAGTTCTCAGGGACCGAGAGAGATGAGTCAGAAGGAAGAGTCATTCAGAAAGTAACCTAGTCAGAGCAACAAGATTGCCCTTTTGCTGAACTTTCTCTCTATGTACCTTGAGAGCCTAACTGGTGACATTTTGGAGCTGTTGCTGTAGATTGCCAGGCCGTAACAGTGGATCATAAACCGTAATCTGGTTTATGAATAAACTTCTCCTTGATAAGGACTGCTTGGGGATGCCTAGTGGTGTGCTGGCGCGAGTGAAATCTTTATTGGACTCATGTAGTTCCGTCCAGTCACTTAGCTTCATGGTGTGTCCAAGTTGGAAACCTGGAGAGTCCCGTTATATTTTTTTTCTGTCTTCCAGGGCATTTGAGTTGAAAAGCTTTGAAAGCCAAGCAAATTTTTTTGGTGTTTGGTGTTTCTGTGTTCTCATAGATTAGAATGGTGTTTGTTCAAAAACTGCAAAGAGGACCCCAGGAAATAGTACAGAGTAGGGCATTTGCCTTGCATGCGGCTGACCCGGGCTCTGTCCATATGGACCCAGTACTCTGTATGGTTCCCTGAGCACCACCAGGAATAATTCTTGGGTACAGAACCAGGGATGACCCTGAGCATTGCCTGGTATGTCCCCAGCCCTTCCTCTAAAAAAGAAAGAAAAACAATCATATGTTTGTAGGCTTTTAATTGGAAGACACACTAGAGATTGGTGATTCTCCGGCAGTAGTGGGAAGTAGGTATCAAAATAGCTTGGACATGGGGATTCTTTCCTCTTTGCCTCTCAGCTGATGTGAATCTTTGCTGGGGGTGGGGGGTACATGGAAAGAGTAATTTTCAAATGTGGTATAAGTGGAAAATATTTCAAAGCGCTTAAGGTGATAGATGTACCTATGTAACCTTGGTATCAGCAAACTTTTTCTGTGAAGAGTCAGACAGTAAATTGGGGGACAGATATTTATTATTATTATTATTAATTTTTTTATTTTTTGCCTTTTTTTGGAGTTACACCCAGTGATGCTCAGGGGTTGCTCCTGGCTCTGCACTCAGGAAATTCCGGGCAGTGCTTGGGAGACCATATAGGATGCTGGGATTGAACCTAGGTTAGTTGCATGCAAGGCAAAACGCCTTACCCACTGTACTATTTTTCCAGCCCTAGATATTTTAGGAATTTTATGCCATATACTCTGCTGCCGCTGCTCTGCTGATGGGAAGCAGACACAGACATCATAGAAACAAAAACAGCTCTGAGGACCGAAATGATGGTACAGTGAGTGGTGTGCTTGCCTTGCATGCAGCCAGCCCAGGCTAAACCCCCTGCACCCCATCTGGTTGCGGTGGGCCCTCCAGGAGTTACTCCTGAGTGTAAAGCCAGGGAGTAAGCCCTGTACACCACTGAATGTGGCCCAGAAACAATTTTTAAAAAAGTGTTGGAGTATTCCAATAGAACTTTGTTTATTATTGACATTAATTAAAGTTAAGATTACAACGGCTAAAGAGAGAGTACAGGAAATAAGTCCCTGGTCTTGCATGCGCTGATCTGGGTTTGAGGCCTCCTGAGCACCACCAGGTGTCACTCCCTTAGCACAGAGTCAGGAATAGTTCTTAAGAACTATGGGTGTTGCCCAGCACCCCTTCCCCCAATTCATATAATTATTATGACCCAAAATATTAAACATGTTTTCAATCATTAAAAATAGAAACATCCTTAGCACATATAATAGGCAACAAGATAGATTTCATCCAAGAAAAGTTAGTTTGTTGATCCTTGATCTGTGCCAGTGGATATCTCAAATCTTGCTGTTTCAGAATTACATAGATACATTTTTTTTTGGGTTCCATTTTGTTCTGTGGCCAGACCTGGCACAGCTTAAGAGTTACCCCCTGGCTCTGCTCTCAGGAATCACTTCTCTGGGGGCCATATGGGATGCTGGGGATCAAACTTGGGTTGGCGCATGCAAGGTGAGCACCCTAGTACCTTGTGGTACTATGTCTCCAGGAGTAACTCCTGAGTGCAGAGCCAGGAGTAACCCCTGAGCATTGCCAGGTGTGACCAAAAAATATGATAATGCCACATGTGGTTTTAGGTAGTTAAGTTAGCTTTATTTGCTACTCTGAGGTAAGATCACTTGGAATTACAGATAAAACCACATCATGAAAGAAACCTTTGTGCTTTTAATTTACTCTAGTAAGTATTATGCGGCGCACAATATGAATTTATGCCCACTTAGTGTGGTAAACCTGACAAGACACAAATAACACCAAACATTAGCCAAGCGGCACAAATGCTGGCTGACTTTGACCGAGAATGTGGAAAGATAGGTCTACAGCTGAATCTCAACAAAACTATGTTCATGAAAAACGAACTAGTTCCAGAAGCCCCATTCACTCTCAGTGGAACAAACATCTCTGAATGCAGCAGTTATGTGTACCTAGGTCGAGAACTCAACATAATGAATGACCTAAAACCTGAGCTGCGCAGGAGGAAGAGAGAGTGACGTGGAACACCTTCAAGAGCATCGAAGAAATAGCTAAAAGGACAAAGAACCTCCAGCTCCGGGCATATCTCTTCGACTCCACCGTTCTCCCTGCATTATCATACGCCTCAGTGACCTGGGCCCTGCGAAAGCAGGATGAGAACGCTATTTGGAGTCTCCCAAAGAGGAATCAAAAGAGTTATGCTTGGAATATCACGCCTCACTCAGTGAGAGAAGGAATCGGAGTTCCAACTTCCATCGACGATCCAGAGTCAGGAACGCTGTCTCATTTGCCAAGTCGTCAAAAATCAGATGGGCTGGACAGGTAATGAATGCGATTTGGAGAGGACCGCTGGACTAGAGCCATTAACGACTCCATCCCACGGGATGTCAAAAGTTCACGTGGCCACCCACCTACAAGATGGTCAGACTTCTTCGTCAAAACCTGAACAGTTTGAGGCTTTTCATATTCCTGGAGCAAGCAGATGCCATTGGGCTACACTGGCACATGATAGTGTCAAATGGAAATGGTACTGGCGCCGCTCGAGCAAATTGACAAATAACGGGATGTCAAGTGTATCAAGTGATCATGTAAGGAAAAGCGTAAAACTGAACTGATTTTGGGGCTGGAGCAATAGAACAGGGGGAAGGCATTTGCCTTGTATGCGGCTGACCTTGGGTTCGATCCCTGGCATCCCATATGGTCCCCGAGCACTGCCAGGAATAATTCCTGAGTGCAGAACCAGGAGTAACCACTGAGCATTGCTGGGTGTGACCCAAAAGAGCAAAAACAAAAACAGATTTTTTTTTTTTTTTTTGGGCCACACCCGGCAATGCTCAGGGGTCCCTGGCCTGCACTCAGGAATACTCTGGCGGTGCTCGGGGACCGGATGCCGGGTCGAACCCTGGCGCATGGGCCGCGGCGTGCAAGGCAAACGCCCACCCACTGGGCTATCGCCCGCCCCAAAAACAGATTTTTATTTATTTGCTCTCACTCTCTCATTAGCCATGAAGCTGTAAGTTCACCCATTCTCTTCCTAAAATAGTTACAGTATAAAAGAAGGAGAACCCTTTTGGAAAAGGGTATGGGTTCAAGTTCTAGTGCTGGCCCAGTGAGATAGTACAGCAGGTAAGGTGCTCACCTTTTATACGTCAGACTCCGGTTCCCTCCCTGGCACCTCGCACGGTCCCTTAGCCCTGCCAGGAGTGATCCCTGAGCACAGAACCAGGAATAAGCCCTGATCTGTATTGGGTATGGCCAAAAACCAAACCAAACAAATACCACCCCTACCCCCCCCCCCCCAAAAAAAAACAAGCTAAGTCACATGAATTTTTATGCTTTGGACTGTGGGGATGGTAATGAGTTGAGTTAGTATCATTGTGCTCTTACCAAGAGTCTCGTATAGGGCTGGGAAGATACTACAGGATTACGGTGCTTGTCTTGAATTTGGCCGACCCTGGTTTGTCCCTAGACCTGCATGGTACTGCTCTCCCAGTGCTGCTGAAAGTGAATGCTCTTCCAAAACAAACCAGCACATGAAATCTCCGGAATATACTTGTAAATATAGCCATCAAAGTTTCCCCCTGGTTACAGACAGGTTAACCAATATGAGGGACAACTGCAGGCAAAGAGAAAATTGAGTTAAAGTAGGAATAGTGTGTGTGTGTGTGTGTGTGTGTGTGTGTGCTTGTGCTGCATGCATGTGCGTAAGATGGCGCACACATTCATGCATAGGGTTTCAATTGAAAAATGGGAAGAATACATATATTAGTTTTTTGATGTATATTTCTATATTTATTTTAATTTTCCTTTTTTTTTTTTTTTGGGTCACACCCGACAATGCTCAGGGGTTACTCCTGGCTCTGAACTCAGGAATTACTCCTGGCGTTGCTTGGGGACCATATGGGGTGCCAGGGATAAAACCCGGGTCAGCTGTGTGCAAGGCAAATGCCCTACGCACCAGACTATCGCTCCATCCCCTTAATTAGAAAAGTTTCTGTATCCTGTCTACAGAGAAATTATAAGATTACTAGAGAAAACCCAGTAGCCTAAAGTCCAGCTCCTCTTGTTACCATTTTGCCACTTCATTTCATTAGAAGAGAATGCTCAGTTGACAGTAAAGTTACATCGTGTTAAGCTTGTTTACTTGCCATATGCCTTGCACCAACCATTAACATATAACTTCTATTTCCATTGTGTAGAAAGACAGGCCTTTAAAAAAAATTCTCTGTGGGGGGGCTTCCACACCAAGTGATGCTCAAGTACTACTTGTGGTTTTGTGCTCAGGGATCACTCCTGGCAGGGCTTGGAGGATCATATGTAGTGCCAGGGATCAGATCCAGATCAGCCACTTGCAAGACAAACTCCCGCCCTGTTGTACTGTCACTCAATGCTCTGTCACTCAGAGCCTAAGCCTAATGTCACTCAGTTGCCTAAGATCACACAGCAAAGTGGCAGAGCTAGAACTTAAACAAAAGTCAATTAGATGGAAAAATCCAAGTTTTTCATTACCTTTCTTTTTTAGTAGTGCCAAAGGCCTACACCCTAACCTAAGTTTTTCTATTAGTGGTGTAACCATTAGCACTTTATTTCACAGTGGTGCAGTTTTTCTTTGTGTTTGCGGAACCTAGCTTCCCTGGAATTGTGCTTGCTGTGGGTTATGCATTAGGTTAAGGTTTTCATAAACTCAGGCTGGAGCGATAGTACAGCGGGTAGGGTGTTTGCCGTGCACGCGCCAACCCGGGTTCGATCCTCGGCACCCCATATGGTTCCCCAAACACTGCCAGGAGTAATTCCTGAGCTCAAAGCCAGGAGTAACCCCTGAGCATTGCCGGGTGTGACTTAAAAAAGCAAAAAAAAAAAAAAAAAAAAAAAAGATGTTCATACACTCAGCCTTGGTGCTCACCAGGAGTCACACTTGTGATATTCACAAGTGCTTCAGTGAGGCTGGAGAGATAGTACAGCAGGTAGAGTTCTTGCCCTTGCACGTATCTGAGCCAGGTTTGATCCCTAGCATTGCATGCCCCGAGCCCACCAGGAGTGGTCCCTGAGTATAGATTATGTTCCTGGGTGTGGTGTTCACGTACCTTTCAGTTGTGGGTGTGCATGGAGTTGTCTGTGGTGCAGCCAGAAGTCGCCTGCTTTGTCGGGGATCATAGACCTCAGAGCTGACGGAATCATGCCTGCTGCATGCTGGTGGCACTGGGGATTGGACCTGTGGCCTCATGTGTGAAGATAGTCGTGTAGCCAGTGAGCCATCTCCCTCCCCCACCCAGGCTCTTCAGCTGTATGAATCAGAGTTTGATTTAGTATTGTTGATTAATAATAATTGCAATGATAATTTAAATCTAGTAATTTAAGAAAAAAAAAACAGTAAAGTTTGAAGGTAGAGTTTGCTGAAGTCATTGGTGAAATGACCATGTACTTCTTTTCTCCCACCTAGTTTTCATATGAAATAAGTACTGTTCTGTTTTTGCAAGGGAGAAATTTTTTCCTGGGCAAAGTATCTATATGCTCTTTGGCTTGCATGTACTCTCCTGTACTGTTCCTTGCTCTAACCAAGCCTGTGAGCTCAAGATTCTTGACCTTTTCTTCCTGTCTAAGCATATGGATTCGGAGACCGTGGACGTTGACAGGGTTTGCTTGCTCTGACTTTGGAGCTGTGTGTTTTTTTTTTCCCACCTCTGTTTTTCACAGCAGGTGCTGTACCCTCAATTTTGATAGAATAAGAGTTTTTAGAACCTTGACCTAAGATTGTAAATTTGTACCACATAGGCCAAATATAGTTAACAAGTTTTTGGGCTTGCTTGATTTTAGATTTTAATTTCATTTGTAGCCAATAGTTAGAAACCAGAGAATTTTGTTATGAGGAAACTCAACTTTATCTTTTTTTTTTTAAGGGGGCAGATAATTCATTTTCCACCCAGAGCACTTGACTAGGAGAGTGGAAAAATTCTAGATTATACCTTCCTACCTTGTTTGATGCTGGTATCTATAGATGCTCTTCAACTCCAGACCTCAAACTTGTATGAAAGTCTGGAAAAGTAAGATTTGATGGAGTGTTTAATGGTCTTACTTTCTTGGGTAAGAAGAAAAACAATTTGTAAATAAGTTCAAGGACTTCTCTAAAATTATTATATTTTCTTTTCTTTTAAGTGTTTTATTTCCATCACTAGAGGCCAGAGTGACTCCCAGGTCTCAGAGAGCTGCAGGCATCTCCCACTGGACCTGCATTAATTTTCTTCTTTATGGCTTCAGCCCTTGCACCGATCCATGGCCAGCAGAGGGTGCCATCCACTCACTGAGGCTGCTGACGTTTTGGCTCAGCTGAGCAACAGCTGTTGGGCATGTGCCCCAGGTCTGTGTGAGAGTTCGGGCATGTCCATTTGGTTCCCATCCATAGTGCCCACCCCTTAGACCCTGGCCAGGTTATTGTGTCACTAGGGACTCTGTTCAGTAACAGGAAACTGGGGAAAGTTTAATTGTTTTCTCCTTTCTCTCTTTCCCATGCAGCTGAACAAAAGGTTCATCCTCAGTTTTCTCCATGCCCATGGGAAGCTGTTTACCCGGATTGGGTAAGTGTGCAGGATGTTTATTTTATTTTCCTACATTACAAGTCATTTTGGAATTTAATATTGTTAGCAACTAGACTGTGTTTGTAACTGAGGGCACAGGGTGTGAATTCTTAGAGGCCTCCACCTTCTCTTCCCTTCCCTCACTCTCCTGCTGTGCTCTGGAGTCTGGGAAACACTGCTCTCTGTTCCTGCCTCATCTCTCTCTAGCTTGCTGCCATCCCCTTCTCCCCTTCATCTCCTTTAAACATTCTTTTCCCTACCCCCCCAATCCCCCACTCCAATCCCTCTGGGTTTTTCTTTCCACTGCCTTCCGGTTACCCCTTGGTGAACTCTTCAAGGAAGTCAGGCTCAATCCCTGGGTACAGCTGCTAGTAGTCCTTGGGAGAGTACTGTCCACCAGTTTTTCTTTAAAGAGAAGAGCAGTGTTTTCTTTCCTCCAACATTTTTCCCTTCCTTATGAACTATAATGTTTCCTTCTGTGTTTAGGGTTCCTGCAACGTATTGCTGATCTCAGTAAATACCAAGTTTATGGTTCACGGCCTACCATGGTGCACATACAAATCTTAGGGAGGGTGGTATACACTGACCCATCAAATCTCTTTCCAGAGATAAAATTTTATGTATTCCTTTTTTGTTGTATCAAAGTGTACGGGGCCGGAGTGATAGCCCAGCAGGTAGGGTGTTTGCCTTGCGCGCTTCCGGCCTGTGCGGCCGGGTTCGATCCCTGGCATCCCATATGGTCCCCCGAGCACCGCCAGGAGAAATTCCTGAGTGCAGAGCCAGGAGTAACCCCTGAGCATTGCCAGGTGTGACCCAAAAAAGCAAAAAAAAAAAAAAAAGTGTAGAATTCTGATACTAAAGCCTAAGCAGAGCCGGATAGCCAGCCAGAATGTGCTGAGTGCCTTTTTAGCCCAGGAGGGACATAGGAGACAGTGCTTGCAGACAGGTCTTCTACTGCATTTGAACATTCTCGGAGTTTTCTTGTGAGCTATCTTCTGAGGATGCTTTAGATCAGAGCCCCCGCAGTTGTTGTCAGTGTTTCCCTTTCTGTCATAACCTTGCTAGGTTGGTCTGTAATTCTTTAGGTTTTCTCAGTGGCAATATGAACTATGTCAATTTCTCTATAGTTTGGTACTAAAATTTTTTGGGGAGTGGGTGTGAGTTACACCTGGTGGTGCTCAGGGGTCCCTCCTGGCTCTGCACTCAGGAATTATTCCTGGCAGAACTTGGCACCAGTTTGAGTGCCAGGGATCTAACCTGGTCGGCCGTGTATAAGTCAGATGCACTACCCTCTGTATTATTGCTTAGACCCCATATTTATAGTTTTTATATACAAAGTTTCTGCCCCCCATCAAAGTGTTATTTGTTTGTTTTTGTTTTGTTTCGTTGGCCACACCTTAGGTGCTCAGGCGATACTCCCAGCTCTTGTGCTTGGGGTCACTCCTGGCATTTCCTCAGGATCACATGCTGGGAGCTTTGAGCTTGACCCTGTGCTCAGCCTGGTCATCTTTAGGGGCCATCTTTTTGGTCCTGTACTTTATTTTTTTTTCAATTACTAAAATGCTTTTCTTTCTTTTAGAAGCACTGTTCCATAATAAACTAGAAAGTAGGCAAGGATTGTAGTCCTTGCCTTTATTGAGTTATTGATTTACTGATTATTAATGACCTTTTCTGGGTTGTCTTGATTTGGGAAACATGAAGTAACTGCATTTCTGTTTGTAGAAATAAAGCCTAAAGTAATTCACTTAGGAAAACTAAACTAGGCGGGGTGTTGGAGAGATAGTACAGCAGGTAGGGCACTTGCCCTGCATGCAGTTAACGTGGGCTCAATCCCTGGCATCCCATATAGCCCCTTGAGTTCTACCAGTAGTGATTCCTAAGAACAGAGCCAAAAGTTAGCCTTAAGTACTGCTGGATGTGACTCCCCAAAAGAAAAGAGGGGCTGGAGCGATAGCACAGCAGGTAGGGCGTTGGCCTTGTATGTGACCCACCCGGCTTTCATCCTTGCCTTCCCATGTGCTCCCCGAGCACCAACAGGAGTAATTTCCTTAGGGAAGAGCCAGGAGTAACCCCTGAGCATCACTGGGTATGACCAAAAAAGTAAAAAAAAAAAAAGAAAGAAAAAAACTAGGTGCATCAGTATCTTCTAATCTCATCGACATGTGAACTATTCTGGTCAATTCTTTTTTTTTTTTTTTTTGCTTTTTTGGATCACGTCTGGCGATGCTCAGGGTTACCTCCTGGCTCTGCTCTCAGGAATCACTCCTGGCACTGCATGGGGGACCATATGGGATGCCAGGGATCGAAACCAGGTCAGCCACATGCAAGGCAAATGCCCTACCCGCTGGATTATCATTCCAGCCCTGGTCAATGTACTTTTTTAAAAAATTTTTTATTATACCACCGTGAGACATACAATTACAAAGGTGTTCAATTGGTTCTTGGTAATACAGTATTCCAGCACCCATCCCTCCACCAGTGCCCCATTTCCACCACCAATGTACCCCACCCCCTCCCACCTGCCCCCCAGGCTGCCTCAACTGCAGGTAGCCCTGTTTCCTCTCTTTCTCTGTCTCTCTCTGTCTGTCTCTGCATCTCTCTCCCTCTTGTTTTACACATAGTCAGTGTACTTTTTAATGCTGTATCTCTGTATCACTGTCTTCCCATTGTTCATCAATTTGCTCGAGTGAGCACTAGTAACATCTCCATGAGTCCTGTCACAAGCAAGTGGAACCCAAGGGCATCTGCTTGCTCAAGGGACAGGAAGAGCCTCAAACTATTCTTCAGGTCATGGAACTGAGGTCCATAATTTTAATGATATTATATATATATATATATATATATATATATATATATATAGGGGCCAGAGCATGGGATATATATATATATATATATATATATATATATCCCATGCTCTGGCCCAATGTTATTATATTTTACTGTCCAATACATAGTGGTTGCTCCAAAAATATTTGTTTCATGAATGAGTAAATCAATAGAAAATAAACAACACTGGATAGATTGTTTGATGAAAGACCAGAGGGAAGGTAATACTCGCAGGCTGTAGTATACCCAGGTCCTTCATTAGTGTGTAATGCTAAGTTGCAAGTAGAAGATGAATTTGGGGTTGAGGAAATAGCCCAAAAGATTGGAGCACATACTTTGCATGTGGAAGATCCAGACTCAGTCCCGGCACCACATGGTCCCCTGAGTTCTGGGGAGTGGTAGAGATAGTGGCCCAAAAAAACTAAACACAGTGAAATAGAAGGTGGTAAGATGATATCATCATCATTTCATTTTATCAAAAACCAAATCCTAGCAGGAAATACAATGTGCTGTACCGCGCTCTCTATTTACTATTTCATAGCATTCATCTCTCCTCCCATCTCACCGCCCTCCCCGCCCCAGCCGCCACTCCCCATGTTCCTTTTTCTTCCCCCTTACTCCTGCCTCTTATTTTTTTCAGTGCTGGGATCTAAACCTAGGACTAAACTAAATTATACATGCCAGGCATCACATGCTTTATTTCACTGAGTCACATCACTGGCCCTGGTTCTCATCTTTTAAATCTTTCTTCTCCCGGGGCCGGAGCGATAGCCCAGCGGGTAGGGCGTTTGCCTTGCACGCAGCCGGCCTGTGCCGCCGCCGGGTTCGATCCCCGGCATCCCATATGGTCCCCTGAGCCCCGCCAGGAGTAATTCCTTAGTGCAGAGCCAGGAGAAGCCCCTGAGCATTGCCGGGTGTGACCCAAAAAAAGCAAAAAAAAAAAAAAAAATCTTTCTTTTCCCTTATTACCTTTTCCACTCAGTATTATTTTTCCTTTTTTCCTCCATTTCCTATTTGTTCTTTAAAATTCATGTTGCTCCTAGTTGGAATTTTTCAACTTCTGTGCTATTGATATTTGGAACTTTGCAGTTCTTTGTTATGAAGGATACCTCGTATGTGCTAGGATGTTTAGTAGCTGTTGTGCCTTCTACCCACCACATGCCAGCAGCAGACCCTCTGCTTCCCCATTTGTTACAATTAAAAATTTCTCCAGGGGCCGGAGCGATAGCACAGCAGGTAGGGTGTTTGCCTTGCATGCAGTCGACCTGGGTTCCATCCCGGCATCCCAAAAAGTACCGCCAGGAGTAATTCCTGAGTGCAGAGCTCAGAGTAACCACTGAGCATCGCCTGGTGTGGCCCAAAAACAACAACAACAACAGCAACAAATTTCTCCAAATTTGCAGAATTTGCCTGGGTGGCAGAATTTTTTCCTGGTTTGGAATACCTTAGCTCATTAGAGATCTGGGAACTTAAGCAGTTATAAATCTTAATCCTAAATGTAGGAACGTTTCACATAAATTTTAATCAGGTTAGCATTAGTTAGAACCACATTTTCCTTTTAAAATTCTCATATTGGGACTGGAGCTATAGCACAGTGTGTAGGGCATTTGCCTTGCACGCAGCTGACCCAGGTTTGATTCCTGGCATCCCATATGTTCCCCAAGCACCGCCAGGAGTAATTCCTGAGTGAAGAGCCAGGAGTAACCCCAGAGCATTGCTAGGTGTTACCCAAAAAAATTATTTTTTCTTTAAAAATTTTTTATTATGCCACCGTGAGACATACAATTACAAAGGTGTTTATACTTGGTTCTTGGCAATACAGTATTCCAGCACCCATCCCTCCACCAGTGCCCCATTTCTACCACCACTGTACCCCACCCCCTCTTTCCCACCCCCAGGCTGCCTCAATAGCAGGTACCCCCCCATTTCCAAAAAAAATTCTTAAATTTAGGGGCCAGAGCGATGGCAAAGAAAGTAGGGCATTTGCTTTGCACACAGCTGACCTGGGTTCAATCCCCAGCTACCCATATGGTTCCCCGAGCACTGCCAGGAGTAATTCCTGAGCAAAGAGCCAGGAGTAACCCCTGAGAGTCACAGGGTGTGACCCCCCCACAAAAAAATCTCATATTTAGAGTCATCTGCCACCCTGCCCCTTGAGCTGTTGCAGGTGTGGCTGCGGTGTCTGGCTGCATCGGCAGGTAGCAGATAGGAGACAGACTTGTCTACACCCAGGGCTCTGCCCCGTGAGCCCTGGATGGTTGATGGTCTAATATAGAAAAAAGGCTGGGCCCCCTGGATGAACCCAGAGCCACGGCAGAGCCTGGCAAGCTACCTGTGGTGTATTCCATATGCCAAAAACAGTAACAATATGGACCTCATTCCCAACGAATGGAGACGTTACTGGCGCCTGCTCGAGCAAATCAGTGAACAACGGGAAGACTAGACAAGACAAGATTTAGAGCTATGTTATTTAGAGGTCATTTCAGAAGTACTGCAATAATGATTACAAACTTATAAAATGAACTTTGAGAAGAAAAATTAATCTTAACCAAAATTAAGTTTATAAAATGGTTTTTTAGAAGCAACCATCAGGTAAAAGGAGTCATAACCAAATATCCTTGATTTTTATCAGATAAGAACAAGAAAAAAATAGTTCTCAGTTGCAGGTCAAAGCCCAAACATGGGGGCTGGAACGATAGCATAGTGGGAGGGCATTTACCCTGCCCTCGGCCGACCCAGATTCATTCCCTGGCATCGCATATGCTCTCCTAAACCCCGCGGGAGGAGTAATTCCCGAGTGCAGAGCCAGAAGTAATCCCCTGAGCATCGCTGGGTGTCACCAAGCGGCAAATAAATACAAATTTTAAGAAATTTTCTAAGAAAATTTCATGGAGGGAAGATGTTTGGAAATTTCTTCTGGAAACCTTTAAAAATGTTCTCATTTGTCAGTAGGTTACTTGCTTTAATCCCTATTGTTTTTCAGGATCTCAACTATTTCTGTATATAACGTACAGTTGGCAGTCTAGCTTTGCCTTCATAGAAAATGAATTTTCTTCATAGAATTTTCTTTATGAGTCTTCTTCTTAGGCCAGTCTAGTTTCACCTTCATAGAAAATGAATTATAGGGGCCGGAGCGATAGCCCAGCGGGTAGGGCGTTTGCCTTGCACACGGCTGGCATCTGCCGGCCTGGGTTCGATCCCCGCATCCCATATGGTCCCCCCGAGCACCGCCAGGAGTAATTCCTGAGTGCAGAGCCAGGAGTAGCCCCTGAGCATTGCCGAGTGTGACCCAAAAAGGGGGGAGGGGGAAGAAAATGAATTATAGTAGTGCGCACATGCGGGAAATGTAAATTCTAGACCACAGCCCCTCAAATAAATACTCCTTTTATGCTATTATGCTCTCCTGGAAGTTAAAGAGAATTGAGCCCCATATTTTTTCTGGAATACAGAAAATGCAGGAATGTTTTTTATTTCTGTTAAAAAATGTCATAGAAATCTGTAAGACTAGAAAAGCAGTGAGTGAGCCCAAGCCCCACACAGCATCATGGACAGTCGCCTAATTACTGAGATGTGAAATGTGGGAGGCGTTGAAATGAATTAGGAGTGAGGAGATTGTAATGGGGAGCAGCTGAAGACACATCACTGCTTTCCTGAGAAAAACCCCAGCGTTGTTCTTCTGGGTTTTGTCTTCTGTATTTAGTGTTCCAAGTGGCATCAGATTGCTTAGGTGCCTACTGTGTGTAAGTTGAGTTTTGTTTCAATAGCCAGTTAAAAAAGCTTGGGAGCGTTAAAGGATGCCAAAAAAAAAAAAAAAAAAGTTTGTTATTTTACCATTAAGCAGATACAGGAAGGATTTTGTGTGAAGTTAAAACCTCTCTGGGCTTCAGTTTCCTTATTAGTTGTTTAAATGGATGATATTTGGGGCCAGAGAGATATATACAGCAGGCAGGGCATTACCTTGCCCAAAAACCAAAGGGGAAAATAAAAATGACGCCCGAGTCTATTTCAGGCCTTATAATTCTGTAGCACTAACCTCCCCTTTATTTCTGTCCTGTAACATGGCTTTGTTTTTGCTACTGGGTTGCTTTCTGTCTTGTTCAATTTTTAAAAATTCCGGTTGGGAAGGCCCGATTGTCTTCTGTTGGGCCACACCCAGCTGTGCCCAGAACTTTCTCCTGACTCTGTGCTCAGGCATCACTACTCGCAGTGCTTGCATGATTTTATGGGGTGCCTGGAAATCTAACATGGGTGGACCTTGTGCAAGGCAAGTGTTTTACCTGTTACACTGTCTCTCCAGCCTGGCCTGATTATTTTCTGCAGATAATGTTGTCTAGCTCAGCTGTATTCCTCTCCATATGAGAGATTGAGTCCTGTCTGTTTAGTCACAGTCTGAGTTACTCCCAAAATTAAGTACCAATGTTTCCTGAAAGGGAACTTTCTTGCAGCTGCCATTCAGATGCGTCAAGGTATCTAGTGATCAACTCAGAAAGCAGTTGCAGGGGCCGGAGTGATAGTACAGCAGGGAGGGTGTTTGCCTTGCAAGTGGCCTATCCAGGTTCGATCCCTGACATCCCATATGGTGCCGCCGCTGCCCCAGGAATAATTCCTGAGTGTAGAGCCAGGAATAACCCCTGAGCTTTGCTGAATGTGGCCCCCAAAAGCGCCCCCACCCCGAAAAAAAAAACCCCAAAAAACAAAACCAAAAAACAGTAGTTGGAGGATTAGAAACCACATAACCTTAAAATGATTGTATCATATGTACTTTGAAAGGGTAGAGAGACAGGATCCACTCAGACTTAGGAAGAGGGAATCAGTCAGGGCTGCTACTTGGTTCCTGATGCAAACACTTGCTTTCCTGGAGAGAGGCAGACCAGACTTGTACTTGAACTCTACTGAGCGAGGTCAGGATTCAGCAGTCTGTAAGGCTTTTGATCTGGGGCAAACAGAATCATTTTGCTTCTCATTACTATCTTAAAGATGACACTTATTTTTTTATTTGCTTGCCTATTTGCATATGTGGTGCTGTTTATGTAACGTCTTGGTCTGTTGGAATGTAGTGATATTTATTCTGATTTTCAAAAAAACATTTTATTGGGGTCACACCCCAGCCTTGGGCAGGGGTTACTCCTGGCTTTGCTCTCAGGAATTACTCCTGGTGGTGCTTTGGGGACCATTTGGGATACTGGGGATCGAACCTGGGTCGGCCGTGTGCAAGGCAAATGCCCTCCCTGCTGTACTATCATCTGGCCCCAAGAATTAAAAAAAAAATTGAAATAGAATGTTTTATCTTGATTTATTTTTATTATTATTTTTTTCTTCTTTTGTGGGTCTCCTAAGTAGTGTTGGGGGCCACCAGGGCTGTAGTCAGTGGTGCTCTAAATAAAGGTTGTGTAGCTCCAGTGAATAAGCAAGACCCTCTTCATACCAGGCATGTGCTGCAGACCTTTGGGCCAGCTCCTCGGTCCTTGATTTATTTTTAAAATTAGATTTGTTTAAAAAAATCGAATCCCTGTGAGATAATGTTTCAGCTATCTCAGTGTAACAACGGTAACAAAGTTGTTCATGATTGGGTTTAAGTCATACAGTGTTCCAGCACTCATCCCTTCACCAGTGCACATTTCTCAATGGTAGTTCACTCGTGTGCAAACCCAAGGGATGAATTACCAATGTCTCCAGAAATTAGAATTTTAAAAACAAAAGTTTTGAATTTTACTCAACAGTGTTGGACTTATGGGGGTCTAACCTAGAGCTCCTGTATGGCAAAGCGTATAATTAGCCCTTTGATCTCTCTCTCTCTCTCTCTCTCTCTCTCTCTCTCTCTCTCTCTCTCTCTCTCTCCCCGCCCCCGAAATTATACTTTTTTTTTCCAGTTTTTGGGCACACCCAGCAGTGCTCAGGGATTACTCCTGGTGGATTGGGCAGGGATCGTATGTGAGGCCAGGGAATAAACCTGGGTTGGTTGCGTGCAAGGCAACCACCCTATCCTCTTTATTATCACTCCAGCCCCTGAAATGATACGTATTTTAAAACACAAAAAGTTAAGAGACAGTAATTATGCAAAAAAATTTTTTTTTACTACACGTAGTATTCTTTGCAAAATATTTAACAAATCCATCAAAATGAAGGAAAAAACATTGCCTATATTCTTACTATCTGGAGAGTACTATCCACTGTCAATACTTGATGTATCTGTTTTTTTCTTCTTTTGCATCACATATGTTTTTTTTCTTTCTGGGCCACACCCAGCAATGCTTGGGGGTTCCTCCTGGCTCTGAACTCAGGAATTACTCCTGGTGGTGCTTAGGGGACCATGTGGCATGGGGGATCGAACCTGGGTCTGCGGTGTGCAAGAAAAACACTGTGCTGTCACTCCAGCCCCATGATTTTTAAAAAATGGATGTAAAATGGGATTACTTTAAGCTATTTTAATCTGTATTGAATTTCCTAACACTAGATGAAAGATAAAATTCAGTTCTGTGTCTGTGTTATTGTCAAGTACTTGTTTGCTTCTGAGTTTTTGCTGTTAGAGGTTATCCTCTCCCCCCCCTCCCGCTTCCCCTCCTTTTCCGCCTCCCTTTTCTTTCAAGAGACGTAACCCAGAATATGAAAAGTGCTCTCCTGCGGAGCTACATCCCTCACCTGGACACTACCGTCTTTTTATTTGATTTTATTTTTTGGGGTTTTTTGGGTCACACCTAGCAATGCTTATGGGTTTTTTGGGTCACACAAAGCAATGCTTATGGCTCTGTACTCAGAAATTAGTTCTGGCAGTGCTCGAGGGACCCTGTGGGATGCCTGAGATAGATCCTTGGTTGGCCACTTGCAAGGCAAATGCCCTACCTGCTGTGCTATCACTCTGGGCTCAAGATTGCCATATTTTTATTTTTTAATGTATTCATTCATTCATTCATTTATTAATTTTTTTTGATTTTTTGGGTCATACCCAGTGGTGCTCAGAGGTTACTCCTAGCTCTTTGCTCAGGAATTACTCCTGGCGCTGCTTGGGGGCCATATTGGATGCCGCTGATCAAACCCAGGTCGGCTGCGTGCAGGATAAACACCCTACCCGCTGGACTATAGCTCCGGCCCCCCAAGATTGCCATGTTTTGTTTTTTTCTCTTCCTCCTGCTTTTCCTCTTCTGCTGATGTGCTAGCGCTCCTTGACTAAACTTTTGTAAGTATTACATATTTAATAATCATATTTCTTTTTTTTGTTTGGGGGGTCACACCCGGCAATGCTCAGGGGTTTCTCCTGGCTCTGCACTCAGGAATTACTCCCTGGTGTTGCTTGGGGAACATATGGGATGCCAGGGATTGAACCTGGGCCGACACGGGCCGGCCGCGTGCAAGGCAAACACCCTACCTGCTGGACTATCGCTCCGGCCCCTCATATTTCTTTTCATTTATTTATTTATTTATTTATTTATCTATCTATTATTTATTTATTCCTTATTTATTTGTTTATTTATTTATTTGTTTGTTTGTTTGTTTATTTGCTTTTTGGGTACTTTAGCCACTGAGTTTTACCCCCTCCCTCCCCAGGTCTATCTAAGGCTAAAATATCCCTCTTTGCTCTCCAAAGAGATAACACAAAATACCAGAATATATGGGCCAGGGATATGACCCAGTGGTAGAGTACTCACCTTGAACGTGTGAGAACCACTTTTGGTCTGTAGCATTGCATTGTTCCTTGGGAGTGATCCCTAATGTGCTGGATGTGGCCCCCTCCTGAGAAACAGAAACAGGATATGTATTCTTCCAGACCTTTTTGTTTGTGTTTGCTTTTTTATTTGGTTTTGGGTCATACCCAGCAATGCTTATTGGGGAACCGTATGGAATACCAGGGATTAAACCCAGGTCTGCCGTGTGGAAGTCAAGTGCCTACCCGCTGTACTACTGCCGCAGCCCCCTTCCAGACCTTTGAACTGCGTTCGGTGTACTTTACACTTTTTACAGTATTTTATGGAGCTGTATCTATAAAAAACATAACCATGTTTCATATTTTTTCCTGAATTAAAAAATGAATGCTATTATTATAATACCAAAGCTGCAGGTAATTGTCCTTTATTTTGCAGGGGTGGGGCTAGCACTCCAGTAGTGCTCAGGGCTTACCTCCTGTCTCTGCGCTCAGGGATCATCCCCTGGCAGGACTCAAGGACCTTATGGGGTGCTGGGAACCGAACATCGAACCCGTCGTCCGTGTGCAAAGGCAAGCGCCTTCTCAACAGTTACATGTAATTTGAGGCCAAAAAATCAGACTACGTTTGGCTATGAAATTGCAACCAGAAACCTCAAGTTATTGAGCTCTGAGGAAGAGTTTTTATGTGTATCCCTCAGTTGCTGCCTAACAGAGCTGATCTTGTTTGGGTAGATTCAACTTCTCTCAGAATTCAAATTCCTCTGACAAACTGATGAACGTTTGATTTTTTTTCCTCATTTTTATCACATTGAACTAGTTGAAAGGTGAAGGGAATTTTTTTTAATAGCTTAAAAAATGAACATTTGGCCTTCTGTTCAGTTGAAACTTCAGTCTGATCCAAGGAGTATTAATGGATCTATTTCAGTTCCATTCCCGGGAAGAGGCTTCCTCAGACACAGTTTCGAGCGAGACCGTCCCACACGACACTCTGTCATGTTCTGTGCTGGCTCTCTGCTGCTTTCAACACCGAGACACATGTCTCTGAAACTTGCCCAGCGTGGCTGCTTTTCAAGCCAAAGTGAACTCTGCTTTTTTCGTAATGAGAAGTGCTAGCCCCCTCCCCACCTCCAGCCAGAAAGAGTACTGCACAGTGTCAGGATTTAAAATGAAACCTTTGTTATAGCCCATGGGGAAAATGGATCCCATTCAGCCTCAGGTCCTATCACTCTCTGCCATTCCAAATCTGCCAAGAGTTTAAAGATTCTGAAACTTTTGGGGGGTGTGTGGGAGAGGGGCAAAGGGTTTTGTTGTTTCGCATGAAGCCGGGAGGGTTACGTGTAATGGACCTCGGCAGGGGTCGGGGGTGGCAGGAGGAAATACATGACATGTTTTGTGCTGGTGAAAATGAGGACAGCTAGCAGAGATGCCAGCTCTAGCTGACCCAGAGTTGTCGTGTGACTCCTGGGTACCCGAAGGTCAGTAATAGGAGTTGCCATCTAAGAGTAAGCAATGGATATTACTAAGATGCCACAAAGCTCTGGGATTTTCTTTCTCTATTCTTGGGGGGGGGAGGGTACTGTTTGCTGGGGAGAGAGTCAGTGTTTGGGTGAAACTGGAAGTACCTGCTCCGGGGCTTGAACCCGTCCCATGTCTTTGAGAACTGTTCCCTTTTCTGTGGCTTTCCAGAGCTGTTTATTAATCTCGCCTCGAGCCATACCTGGAGCATACCCTGAGCAGTGCGCAAGCAGTTGCGGGTTGGGGAGGAGGGTGTGAAGATGGATAGAAGATACTTTGCTGAAGGTGGATTGTTGAGCATGGCCCCGAGGCGCGCGCCTGGCTTTTCTCTCGAGCAGCAAGTTCAAGTTTGCTTTTTGTTTCTGCGGACTTCAGTGGTGGTTTGTTCCTGTTGCCAAAGGGACTGCAGACGCGCAGCGCTGTTTGGGATCCAGTGGCCACGTTTGGCAAGCGCTGGTTTGAATGACCTCCCTTCAGGAGCCCTAGGTCACTTGCTGGACGTCTACCTCCCTACTTTACAGGCTCTTCCTGTATTGGGAGTGGCAGTTGGCCAGGGCATTGTATTTCCACTGGCCTGAAAGTACACAGGCCCTGATGAACAGAGGCTGGTGAGAGGGAGGGAGTCGGAGAGAGCCCGAGAAGCAGGCCATGGGGCCCTAGACTCCGGGACTCACGGAGAAGTTTGTGATTCTTAGATGAAGCAAGTGGAGCAATAGTTCTTCACAAGGTAGCCCCAAGAATGTTTGGTAAACCCTTAAAAAGTCCTTACATCTTTCCCCAAAGTTTTTATTGCATAACATGGTTTACAGTAGTTTTAATGTTCATGCTTATTTATGGCATATAGTTACTACTCTTTATTTTTCTGAGTCTTGTTTTGTAGAATGCAGTTTTCTTACCAGAGAGTTTAGGCATATGTGTCTTAGAACTTTAAGGAAATTTTGTTTGCTCTTTAGAAAAACTGATTGTTTCGGAGAGAAACTGATTTCAGCTTGAATCCAGTTACTGCCAAGGGTTAGGAAATAGCATACCAGAGCATAATAACTCATAGCAATTTATCAAAAAAATTGAGTTGTTTCCATCTCTGAACCATGAACACTTTTTTTCCTCTCTCAAATTTGTTCACGTTGTAGGATCCCAGAAAGGTCTCTGAAGTAGTAAAGAAATACCCTAGGTGCTAAATTTCTGCTTTGTAAGTGAAAAGATTGCAAAGCTACAGTGTGAGCGTATGTGTATGCTAAATACTCTTAGATATGTGCCTTACTGATGGGGTCCTGTGCTTGTAGGATGGAGACATTCCCGCGGTGGCTGAGAAGGTCCTCAAGGAGTTCCAGGTATTGCTGCAGCACAGTCCCTCTCCCATTGGAAGCACTTCGCATGCTGCAGCTCATGACGATCAACATGTTTGCTGTACACAACTCCCAGCTGAAAGGTAAGGAACGTCCAGTTTATCTGGACAGTTCAGAGATGGATCCAGGTTCTTTACTCTCTTACCAATCACACACAAACTTCCCAGCTGATTCCTACTTGATCTTCAATGTTCTGTCTGAAATCTGTATGCCTCTCCAGTGCGTGGGTGGGATGACGAGAGAGAATCGTGGGTATTGAGCTTCATTTGTGAATTCAGAGATGCTGTTGCGCATCTGTCCGTGCTGAAGGCAGCAGCAAGGCCTCTTGGAGGCTGCAGACCCAGAGCCTCTCCCTGGGGAGAGGCATTGCTGAAATGTTTCATTGCAGAGACCATACGCTTGGCAGGGATTGGGAATAGCTGTTTCTGGACTCATGTACCCTGTTTGTTCAATATGGAAAAGTCTAGTTCCCTATGGGATATCCCTTGTGGGAGTCTGCCAGGGACTGAAAACAGAGAATTGATGAGCTTTGGTGACTCAAATCTGGAAGCACAAAAAATCACCAGGCCCTGAATTTGGCTAATATATTGATGTGTATTCTGAAATGTGTTTATGAACTCTCTGGATTTTTTTTTTACTGGGGGTTGGGGGGAAAGGCCAGGGGCACTGTTGGTGGGAGGTTGGAGGGAGGAAGTGATTAGCATGATGTTTAAGTGTTCTGATAAAGACAAAGGATGTTACTAGGGTCCCTTTCCTTCCCTCTATCCAAGGTAGGTGAAGATGGTGTGGTTTGACTTAATAGGAATATGTAGCTTGGGGATGAGAGCATTTTGTGCGTTTGTTTGCGAAACATGTTCTTTCCCGAGCCATGTCTGCAGCTCCAGATCTGTGGTTTTAGACAGGGCTTCTAGTTCTAGTTATTTTCAGTACCGGTTTTTACTACTCTCTCTCACTTTGAAGTTGATTTACTTTCCTTCCCAATTGTGCTTAGGGGTCATATGTGAGTTTGCTGATCGTCGGGGAATTTCTCCCTGATGAGTGGGTTTGCTACACATTTCCTTAGAATTTGACTTCTCCTGGGACACTGCAGGATCTTTGCTTGTCTCCCAGGTTTTCAGTCACTTTGAAATTCTAGAGGATTTTTTTCTTCTTATACCTACTACAGCATTTAGATGAGATGCGTAGGTGCAATTTTGAAGTTAGCTTATTAGTTTTGAGATTTTTAAACAACATTGAGGAAGCCCAGAGTTCAGCTGAGAAGTGGTGATTTCCAGGAAAGAGGAAATAAGGTTTGTGAAGTGCTGTTGTATGAGGTGGTGAAGTCCAGAGGAGAGGGAGATGAGTTCTTAGCCCTACTCGGTTGGTTTGCGGTCACAGTGCTCACAGACTGTCCTCCAGAAGTGGGGTTCTGGAGGTACCATCCTGTTCATTTTCCTACCGTTCTCTCAACAACCCACAGTTGGGTGATCTGCCTGTCAGAGCAGTAGCTTCTGCCAAGGTGTTCTTCTGGCATCCAGTGACCTAGGAGGCCTCAGGAGGTGTGAATGTGAAGGACCTGCAGCTCTTCCCTGGAAAGCATTATTGTCAACAGTTTCTTCTCCATAAAAAATGAATCTCTTGAACTTTGCACAAGGCATCAGTGAGTCCTTTTCTTGGGGCTCTTGTTAAGTCAAGGCTAAGGGAAATAGGAAAAGGAGGGAGGTTGAGATGGTAGCAACAGAGAAAAAGGTTAATCTGTGGATCTCTTTGAGATAAAAGTACATTTTCTAGGAGGTTGGTCGTAATGAGCACCCACTACCAGAAAGAACCTGTCAGAGCCTGGGTTTGAGACCTTAATCATCTGGCCCTGTCCTGACCCTCACTTCTGTGAGGCAGCTGGGGCTGAAAGTCGTCTGAGCTGAGGTGGTCAGAAGCTCCAAGGGTGTTTCAGGGGAAAACAGCCTGGGCTACAGGATATAACACTCAGCTAGGACAGAGAGCTCTGTGGGTGTGCTGCCAAGTACCCGGTGTGCAGCTGAGGCAGCCGTCCAGACCCCACTGTGTGGGCTGCCATTGGGAGAGAGGGTGAGCTGAGCACTCAGCAGGCTGGTTGGTGGGAAGATGCACTTTTCCATTTCCCAGCACATGAGTCATCTTCTCTGGGCCCCTGTGCTGTGCTTGCATGGACAGTGGCAAGAAGGGGGTGTTGTGGCGGAGTAGCAGCATCTGTGCTGGGGTGGAGAGGGAAGAGGGTTGGGGAGAGGGTAAAGATTTAAATCCTTCACTAATCAGCAACAGTTTGAATCACATTTTTATGAGTAAGGAAGTGATAAATCAGCCCTGAGTGTTCAGCCCCAATTCCTGTCAGCCAGTGCCCTTCCAAAGGCCAATCTGTATATTGTCAGAGTTGCCACTCAGCCACATGGGTCCGTGGCTCTCTGAAACTAGGAAGCCAGGCTTGATATTTCCTGGCCCTCCCAGGTGCTTGGGGTGTATTGATTTGGCAGTCACTGCAAATTGGAGAACATCTGGTCCATCATTTTTTATTCCATTCCTTTTTGGACGTGTCCTTCTGGGTGGGTGCTTGCGCTTGTCAGATTTTGAACTCTGTGGAGGGGCATCCACCCTGCGGCAGAGGTGATCTGTGCCGCAGAGCACTTGGGTCCTCTCCGTCTCTTCCGAGCCTTCCCTGTAGACGTGTGACATAAATAATAGGGGTGCTCTCCCTAAAGAAGTGTGTTCTTTACTTTCCATTCATTCACTTTTTGATTTTCAGAGCTGAATAACTATCCTCCTAAAATTACCAAAAGTGTAAGCATGAAAATGATGGTTATTGGGGCCGGAGGCGATAGCCCAGCGGGTAGGGCGTTTGTCTTGCACGTGGCCGGCCTGTGCCGGCCCGGTTCGATCCCGGGCATCCCATATGGTCCCCCCGAGCACTGCCAGGAGTCATTTCTGAGTGCAGAACCAGGAGGAACCCTGAGCATTGCCGGGTGTGACCCCCAAAAAAAATAAAATGATGGTTACTATACCTCAATATGATTATCTTTCCTTTCCTTGTAGACAGGAGCGAGACTCTTTAAGAGTTTTGGACACCTCAGAAGGCAAAATGAAGGGAACAACTTAGATGATACTGACAAAAGGCATCTTTCTCCTTTTCCTAGATTACAGTTTTTCCTGGAGCTCATGGCGCGCAATGCCGAGATTGTGAGGTAGATTTGTACTCCCCATTTCCCTCTTTCTAATAGGGAAAAATAAGTTGAGTTTCACCACCTCATTTAGCCAAATATACTTTCAGGTCTTGGCAGTGATCTTAAAACTCAGAACTCTGGGCTGTTGGTGGAGTCCTTTCTCTCCTCTCATACTTATCCTGTGCAGAAATCCTATTGCTTTGGAACTGCAAAGTCTAGAATTCTAATACTTTATACTGAAGTAACTGGGGACAGATAAATTTGAAGAATGCTTAGTCCTTAGCATAATGCCTGTTATTTATTAAGCTCTCAGTAAGTATTTATTCAATGCATGGATGAAGAAGGCCATAGTTCTGGGCAGCTCTCATTGAACAGTATGTTCCTTAATGGCCAGTGTCCAAAATTGTCCTTTGGCGAATGATGGGTGGTGATGAGATAGGTGGTTCCCAGAGTGATGTCAGAGTTGGTAATCTCGGAGCATTCCTCAGCCTGAAGGAAGAAGTGGGGCCTTCTCCACGTGTCTCAGCATTTAACACTTCAGTAGCCATTTGATTGGCTGCCATGTTGCTGGAGGGTGAACTATTGATCTAAACCACAAGTACTTCAAGAATTTTAATTTTTTTAAAATTCTGTAATTTAAGGAAACAAAACTCTAGTTTCTTGAAGAGGAATAATTGAAGCAACATTGTGGTAGGGCATCACTGAAGCCCCATTGCATCCTCCATCTGTGCCCAATTTACTCCAATCTGGCCTTTTTCCCCTTCTTTCCTTCTCTCCCCTTTTGTCCCTCTCTTAAAAAAAAATAGAAAGGTTTTATAATTCCTGGAATCAAAACCATCTCAGGCACACACTGTTTTATTTTACAGTATTATTGGATTATACTTCCTATAAATCATTGGATGTAATTCATTGGCCACCACTGCAATAACTTCCCTTTTCTTTGCCCCAGCCCCCTCTTTTTTCCTCTTTCCCCCTTTTCTTTCCTCCTTCACCAGTTCATGATTACAGTAAGCCGTCATTTTGGCCTCACGGAAAATCCCTGGTGGCAGCAAGAGGGCACCCAAGAGATGCTTCTGTGTTTGCTGTCGGTTCACTGTGCGTCTGGGGCTTTGGGGCTGAGACTCAGGTAGGACTGGGTTAGCATTCCTTTCATTCTCTGTGCTTGCTCTCACGTCTAGGTACTACTCTTTAGATTCAGAAGGTACAGAATGCCACATCTGTACCTCCTGAGGGATCGAGACCGCTGCTGTGTACATGGGCCTGATCGAGTTGGACTCCACTGGGTGGGAGGCCTGAGCTGGAACTCTCATAACTTGATGTCGTTGTCGTGTATGGATGTTAGCTTCAGTTGAGACGTTTGATCACAGTCAACCTTAGAGACCGTTAACAAACCAGTTTTCTCTATTGTAATTTAAGCATCTTACCTAAACAGAATGTATCAAGTGCCTACTCCACTGCTTGTCAGAAAAATGATGTAGGAAATATACCTTTTATAGAGAACAGGTTTAAAATTGGCTGTGTAAATTGTTCCTTTCATACTTCCTGTCTTTGGTAGAAGGAGGCCTTGGGATTTTTCTCTGTAAGGATCCAGTAGATCTCTTTTCTGTTTTGTTTGCTTGGGGGAAGAGGGCAGGCTATACCTGGCGGTACTCAAAGTTTACTGGGTAGGTCACATGCCAGGTAAGTACCTTGCCTGCTGTACTGTCACTGTGTATTGGATCCAGTAGTTTTCTGTGGTAAGCCATACTACCTAACCTTTATTTTTAGGATTTTTCAATTTAGATTAAATTAACAAAGTGCTGACCTGGCCAACAAATTCCGTGAGAAGGAGATTTAAGAATCAGAAGAAACAAGAGGTATGCCAGTGTAGTGCAAATATTTTCAACTGTGTCCTCTATCGATGAGGGGTATAGAGTTATCAATAGGCTTCTAGGCAGACTTTTCCCTTCAAAATTCACTCAAGAGAAAAAGAAAAGTGAGAGTGGTAAGGGACCTTTCTGGCGTCCTGACTAAATTTTTAGGGCTTTTTTTTTTTTTTGCTCTCTTGGGTCACACCCGGCAATGCTCAGGGGTTTCTCCTGGCTCTGCACTCAGGAATTTTTTCCTGGCGGTGCTCGGGGACCATATGGGATGCCGGGATCGAACCCCAGGCCGGCACAGGCCGGCCAGCAAGTGCAAACGCCCTACCCGCTGGACTATCGCCTCCGGCCCCTCTTTTGTTTTTATAGTACATCTGGTAGAGAAGCAGTTGTGAAAACTTAAGAAATGAGGAATCTTGGTCATACTGATTTAGCAGTATCATAAAGCTCGGCCTGTTTTGTCTGTTGAAGAAGTTGTTTCTGCCCAGAGGTGATAGTATGGTTCTGATCTGTTGCAGAGAATCACATTGTTGCTTAGCAGTTAATGGAGGCTTGATGCCTCTTTGCTGTTGCTTTTTTGTAACTACTTGTGTTGATTGGTTGGCTAGTGGGTTGCCTTACCGAGGAAACCCCAGGGCGTCATTCGTGCTAAGCGTGCTGTTCTGCCATTGAACCACATATTTGGCCTTTATAACTTATCAATTATTTTTTTTCAAGGATAGACTTATTCTGTGAGAAACAATTTTGGAGTTAATATTGATAGCAGTATTAACACATTTCTTTAGCTTTTGTTTTTGGTTTTGGTTTGGGTCATACCTAGAGGTACTCAGGACTTGCTTCTGGCTCTGTGCTCAGGAATTACTCCTGGGTTCGGGGTAGGCAGTGCATGGGACTTGAGAGGGGACCGTCTGGGATGTCAGGGATTGAATCTGGGTCAGCCTGTGGGAGGCAAGCGCCCTGCCAGCAGCAGATTCTTGAGATGCCTGTTAGACCTCTCTTTTATTTGCTTTTGGGTCACACCCGGCAATGCTCAGGGGTTCTCCGGCTCTGCGCTGGCCTCTCTTTAGACTTGTCCTCCTCGCCCTCTTTCTCTTGCCCCATCCAGTAATTCTTGGCTTGGGATTGGGGCTTTACTGGTAGCACTGGGGAGACCATATGTGTGTGGCGTTGGGAATTAAACCCAACCTCTGTATACTAAGCATGTACTTTAGCCTGTTTATCATGTCTCTGGTCCTCTTGCAGCTTATCTTGGGGAATAAGATAACTGCTTCTTTTTTTCTTTCCTTTGGGTCACACCCGGCAATGCTCATGGGTTATTCCTGGCTCTTTGCTCAGGTATTACTCCTGGCAGTGCTCGGGTACCATATGGATGCCGAGGATCGAACCCGGGTCAGCCTCGTGTAAGGCAAACGCCCTACCTGCTGTGCTATCACTCCGGCCCCAACTGCCTTATTTAGTCTGAGAGGACTCAGGCCAGATATCTACTTGTTGAATACACAGAGGTGTTAGTGTGTTACAGAGATATGGGCTGAAGGACTAAATTGTGCTTTAGAAGTACTAAATTGTGCCAAAGAAGTAGCTGTTGGTCTAGGGGAAAACAGTAACTTTAGAATTGGTGATCAATGAGAA